>VWYO01010830.1:240287-269199 GCA_013400275.1 Rhadina sibilatrix
GAAAAAGGGTCCAGTGATGGTGAGATGGGTCCAGGATTCCTCTGGGAATCGGGTGGAGCCAGATGCCTTGTTCTTCCCGTGTCTCAGTTTTATCCAGGTAGGAATGGTTGGCTCCCCCCCACTGGGTGGAGCATCTCACAATGGGGATGATAGAATATGTTGTGCCCTTAAGTGAGCCTTATTGGCCCATTAGCAGAAAATATTCCCCTGGAGAGAGGAAGGGTGGTGAAAGAGATAAGAAACACTGCCCCACCTGGTTTTAACAGCTGGCCCATTATCAGAAGGCACCCGCCCCCCCTCCTCCCAGAGTTACAAGAGATGAAGAAGAGCATCTCCCCAACTGCTTTCAGCAGATGTAATAGAATACACATTTTTGGTTCCATAACGCAAGACAAAGGGGCCCACAAGGACCACCAAATCCAGCTCCTAAGTGAATGGCCTTACAGGAATCCATCCTGCAGCCTTGGCATTTATAAGCACCCTGCTCTGACCAACCAAGCTAATCTCATTATTTACACTATAATTAAACAATGTGGAGATTTATTTTAAATCAATGGTGCCTTAGGCCAATATCATTGACACAGTAATAACAGTTACCTTGTCCCAGGTAATCAGATCTATGTGCAGCAATGCTCTGCAATGGAATTATCATTACATTTTACACTGTGGCAGCAAAGGTGATGACAGTAGGAAACTGACCATTAAATAGAGTCCATCTGCAATGGACTGGGAATTGGTTTTATTGATCATAATAAAAATTACTTGTATAATGTTTGATAGCTGCATAAAGTGAAATGGCCATCAAAGTTTTCCAGTGCTCCATCCTGAGTTCATTGGTGTGGAGAGCTTCCTTGCAACAGCGTCATGGTCACACATGGCATCCTCTGTAAAATTCCTTACTTCTGGAGAGAGACTGCTTCTGTCAGACACATTTTCTATGATTCTCCATGTGTCATATCACTGAAATAAACTGAAGCAGCCACTGAGCTGCTTAGTTCGTAGAATTGTTACAATCTTGAATCTCTGAGGATCGTTTTGCTATTGACAGATGTCCTTTATTGGTCATAAAACAAATTCCTGGTATCTTCTTTTTGGTGGTAGTGATATAATAAATATATATACATAATATAAAATGCAACTTCTATCATTATAACTATGCCACATTTATTATATAAAAGGGATGAATGTAAAAAGTTGTGATAACAAAATATTCCAACATTCCCTCTGTTTTTCTGCTTCTAGTTAGAAGGTTTCCTTCAGTTCTTTAATTGGTCTTCAAGAAGTTATTCTTCTCCTCACGTCTCATGGGAGAACACTAAAAACATGTTGTTTTTTTTTTTTTCCCCTGATCTTTATTTCCTGTTTGCTTATTTTCATTGATGAGGTTGTTGCCTGACTAACAGATAACTGCAGCTGCAAATCACATCTCTTCTGCAGTTTGTTCTTTTTTGGAATACCAGCCTCTTAACATGGAAGGAAATTAAAGAGAGTTTCCTAAATGAAACAAATAGTTCCAGCAACAGCATTCATTTGCACAGTATCCTGTAGAGAAAGCACCACAGATTCCAGAGGAAAAAGGCAGATATATAATACTCAGTCACAGCAGAGTTTTGGGAACTTATGCACCTACAACTAAAGTTTACTTGGATTGTGTGGTCTGGCGTTGAGCTTATTTACAGCCTTGGCTGATTTGTGACAAAGAAGATTAACTTTATCACCTCCACTTGGAACTTACAAATAAATTCTATAGCCAAGACAAATATCAGTGAGAGAGGTACCCTTCCCTGAAACTTGGGAAACCTGGGTCATTGTGATTCTATTCTCTGCACTGCTGTCAGCATCCAAACACTGCTCTAGATAAACCTGGCTGCCCTCTATTGCATTTTCAACTTTTGAAAGCAGTTTTGTAGATGTAGTGGTTTAAGCATAGATAAGGTAGAGTTTGTCGGGAGAACTGACATCTCGTTGTGCCAAGTGTGTTAGTTTACAACAAAAGGATTGCTACAGAGGGATTTTTAATCCCTTACAGTAACAGTGGAACAGAGAATACTAAAGAATGACAAAATTGAGCTGAGATTTTTTTTTTCTTCTGGGAGGGAGAAATAAAAAATAACTTTTATCCTCCATTGTGTAATCGGATTATACAGAGGCTAAACAGTTTGGTGTCCTTCCCACTCATAATTTTGAATGGAAGCAACATGTCTAACAGCTGTTCCCAGGGAATTCACATGGAAAGAACTACTTTGTAGAATATCTGGAGGAGACTGTATCCTCGCCCAGGCAGGTAAAACTGCCCAGTGCATTGGACTGCTGTGTGTATCCTTTTGGAAAGGGGGAGTAAAGAAGGCAGTAAGAATGAAAAAGGGAAGGTAAAGAGTCCTAGGTCTTTTTGGAAGCAGAGGGATTTTGGCTGAAGTTCATGATGCCTGGCAATTTGGATTTATTTGTCTGATTTATTAATATCCTGAAATGTATAGCAGGACATTTGCAGAACTTTGTGTCTCCTCTCAAATAACCAAGCTTTCAGTGGTCAGTAATTACTTCTTTTTGATCTTTGTTTAAAACCCTTCATACAGTAAATTTATTTTCTTTTTCTCTAAAAGAGTTTCAGGAGTAACATTCAATTTTTTTTCCTCAAACCTAAAGAAGTTGGTGAATAACCTGCTCTGAAATAGTACCTGAAATAGGGTAGCAATCTTTCCCATTCTCTCACTGGCCTGAATATATTACAGAGCCGGTTAGCTACTTGTGAAATACAGAGTTGTCTTCAATCTCTTTGACTTTTCAAATATTTTAGCTGCATTTATCTGCAATGTATAACTAATTCTGAGATACTGGATACTGCACAGATCTGGTATTACAGTATCAAAACCTCCTTTTCAGGTTATTTGTAAAGCCTCAGTGATGAAGCACTTTATCAAAGCATATGGAGTGACAAAGCTAAAAAGAATTAAGGTTTTATTTTCCTATAGAAAGAAAGCAAGCTGCCAAGAGGAATAGAAAACAAACAAGACTACCTGCAACATACTCTGTACAAGACTATTATAAGAGGTCTGATATTTTGATATGCTTTTGGTGTGATCTATGCCTTGATCTCAAATAACAAATCAATCTACTAAAGTAACAGAAACCCTACATTTGCATATCTGACTGAATATTCATATGACATGTATTTAAAAGGCATTCAGCTGCAAAGGCTTCACTGAGTGTTTCTGTAAAGGCTACCTAATACTTTGCATTTCTGTGAATGTTTCTGAGTTAAGCAGATAACACCTACTTCCAGCTTTCTAATTTGTCATAGTAGGAGATGTAAGAAAAGCTAAAAAAGAGTAAAAAATTCCCAGCTACCCACGAGGCCTGAAGTTATTATATAAAGATTCCAAATCTAAGCACTGTGCTAAGACCAATCCTCTAAGAGGAAAAAAATATTAGGTAATTTAAAATTAGAATTATTATTTTATTGAAAATGAGCTGTGTCACTGTCATTCCATCTAGACCCTTTTACAAATTTTCTCCAGCACTATTTAAAACAAGGCCAGAGTATCAAAGGCAAGCTGCCACAGATCAAACTCAGTAAAGCTGACATTGCAGAACTGAAATGAAATCAGGGAACCATGTCTCAGAACACAGGCTACTGATACACATCATTACTAACTGGAGTTTGTGAAGTTTTTTAAATTTTCATAGAGTTTCAGATCAGAAGGCATTATTTCACCTAATTTAGTCTCTTTTATGTCCACAGGCCTTTGTGGTTCATATTACCAGAGTCGGGAGATCTTAATTATACTAAAGCATTTTGTTCCTTAGAACACTGTGAGACCGTAGAGAGCACAGGGACTTTGGTGTCACCGAGATCTCTGTCTTGGCAGGAGGTTGGTTAGGTCATACCTACATAGATGATTTTAGCAGATAAGCACAGCCTGCAGAGGAGGTGCTAAACTTCCAAGTCCTGTTCTACACTGAACATGCTTTTTGCAAAGAAATTGCTTTCTGACACCAAGGTTGCTTTTGGCTAAATCTGTCAGTCTCGTATGACAGGGTCACGTTTTCTCTCTGGTGGAAATCAGAATACAGGGTCCCTGGACCACTACCATCCGTGTGTTTGGTGTATGGATAAGAATTATTCCTTCACCTTAGGAGACTGGGGCTCCTTTTTGCTCAGTGAAGCATAGCCAAAGAGACTATAAATATGTAAAAAGGCTAGATCAGAGACAACAATTAAAAAAAAACAAAAAGCCCTAGCTGCAGCAGTTCATCCCTTTCAATAGACTGCTTCTAGCTTGGGCCAATTTCTCCTTCTTCAGCCAGAACAAATCCTCCATTCCACAGAGGTAAACTTTAGCATCCGTGTGTAAAAGCTTTACCCAAAAAGATGACAGTGTTAAACTGTGATGCAGGAAACTGACAGTAATTCTTGTCTTTTATATGAAGTGTCATAGGCATATGAGGTAGTCTGTCAACCTTCATCTTATTAAAGCCCCAGACTGGAAAGGATGAACAGTAAGACTCGTCAATCCACAAATTCCAAGGCCAGAGGCAGCTCCCCTTTTGGGGAGATATAAAGCTGTTTTTTTAATACAACTCCAAATGCTAGCCAGCTCTCAAAAAGGTCCTAGCTATGTTGGCTGTGAGAATCTGCCTTTTCAGTTTAAATATATGTGTAAACACATGTGAACAGAGGCATTTTCCTTTTTTCACCCATGTTAAACATTCATTTATGAAGACTTCTGAATATTTTCCCTTCTGTTGACACTCTAATTTTTGAAGTATTAGGTGTTGTCTGTAATTTTCTTAGATTACAAGTGTTTCACAAGGTGATTGTTAGAGAATGATGCAAAAGACCAGAGAAAAGATGCCTCTAGCTCATTAATCTGTGACTGGGACAATATCAAATATCTTATGCTTAAGACAGATAGTAATTTTTTTTTCTGGAATATTCTGGATATTTTACCAATTTAAAGCTTAGAGAGCTAAAGATATCATTTCTATGTCTGAATTTCCTGGCTTTTTTCCCCCTCTGAAGTTGCCTAGTACTTTTTTTTTTTTTTTGAACCTATATAAACATACCACCCACAAAAATCTTTAAGTGAAGAAGTTATCTCACTTAACTAGAGTGTTATTAAGAACCACTTCATTTTTTAGGTGACTTTTCTTCTTGTTAGTTTCATTTGATGCCTCCAGGTCTTAAGCTGAAAGACACAGTCAGTAGTTGATCTCTCTTCACATTCTCTTTTCCACTCTGTTTTATACACCTCAGCTACATTCCTTCCAGTCATCTGGATAATTAACTCAAAATTACTTTATCTTCAAGAATTTCATTATATACTAGAAGTTCCACTAATTTATAGGGGATAATTGTCAGGCTGATCTGCCTATAATTCCCCATGGTTTTGTAAGTTGAATATATTAGGATGGTGTTGGCAGGACAAGGCTGTCTTTGGAAGGTTTTTAATTTTGCAAGATTTGTTAAAAAGTACCATTAGTGGTTCATCAGTCTCCTAAGCTACTTTGTTTAAGGCTCTTGGCTAAAGATTTTCAAGCTGCTGGTTTGAAAATACTTTTCTTTTAGCAACAGGTAGTTAGGTCTTCCTGCTCCTCAGCATCACCATCATGGATATTTGCTCTTTTTCTGTTCCAGCTGTAGAACAGAAGTATCTGCTCAACACACTCTTCTTTCAGAAATTCTACCAGCTGCATCAAACTGTTGATCTACACAAACCTTGGAATTCTCTTTGTTTCTTTTGCTAGAGGACAGCTTTTCAGTGAAAAGATTCAGAGGAGTTTCTGACAATCAGACCCTTTCAGGTCAAAGAGCTAAAATTCAGGCAACTGAATTCCCCAGTTGCATTTTACAAATGTGAGTTAGGAAGCAGACTGACTAAAATTTTGTGCCTCAGGGGCAGGAGGCAAATGCTTTTAATTAGAATACAAATTGTGGTGTTGTTTTATACTCACCTATAATCAGAAGCCTTTTTTTTTTTTTAATATTCAGCAAAACTTTTTTTCTGTAGTGTAGGTGACTTGTTGCTAAGGAACTATTCACTGAAAATATATCCTTAAGAACAGGTTAAATTACAGCTAAAGAAACACAGAAAAACTGGTATTTTGTGTTAAAGTAGTGCCACAAAAACATAGTGTTTCTCTTTGGTCTCCTAAAACATACACACAGGAGTTTTTGAGCACTTGGTATAATTACATGACATTCTACTGTAAGAAAAAAATGAAAACCCCTTTATCCATCCACAAGATTCCTTAATTGGCCTAGCAGTCTTGGGTGAAGGAATTATCTTGCACAGCTGTTTGTCGTGTTGCATGGCGTATTTAGAGTTGACAGAGATAAATGACACTAAAATTGACAGTATATTTTCCTTCTCTACAGTTTTTTTTAAGTTAGAAGATCAGTTGGACATCTCCAAACTTTGGAAGGGGAGAAATAGACCTGTTTCTATGTCCAGTTATTTTTGTTCCACGTGACATGCTGAAACCTGTCATAGCTAAGATCAAATTGTCCAGTTTTAATATGGTTCACTCTCTTTCATCAAAATAACTTCTATTATTTTGTCAAAATAAAGGACACTGCTAAGGCAATTGGAGGTATGCATCTAAGTTTATCTTGAGCCTGGAAAACTAAATGTAGAGAAATACCCAAGTAACTTATTTACCTCAAATTAATCATGCAGACAAAAGCGAGGAAGCTTTTGTGGGCAAACAAAAGTTGCCTCTTCATGGTAGTCTTTCTAAGATGGTTGTGGTGCTGGGAACTGCAGAACAAAACCAGGCAGGCACCTGCAGTGTTGCTGCTGCTAGTTTTCTAGGCAGTGGTCTCAAATGACTGGATTGTAACCTGTTTGTGTGGGAGATAGAAGTGCTGACTTTAGTGGTGTGCAACGGTGGGATAATGGAGTGCAAACACACATGAACTCGGGAAATCAGGTATGAAATCTTTTCCTGCAGGAGCAGCTCGCCCCTGTCGCCTTCATGGTAGCCTACTGTTCTCCAAAGTGTTTTCACTTTACTCATTCTCAATAAGTAAGCAATTATACGTGGTCTGACAATATACTTCTTGTCCCTAATTATCTGGTTGTAGCTAATGTGTATGCCCTTAGTCCAACAAATGAAGCTGAAAAATAGAGTGGATGAATTTGCCTTTCTAGAAAAAGAACAAAACATTTGATTTTCCTCTCTACATGCCCATCTTTATACTTCTGAGGAGGAAAGATACACGTGATGGAGAGTCTGTGTGGGGAAGGTCAGTTTTGCTGTCGAAATAAACAGTGACTGCTTCCAAGAATCCTTTTGTGTGTGGGGAGGGAGAGACAAGAGCTTGAGAGGTTGTTGGTGGTTGTGGGGATGTGCTGGGGATTGTCTACAGGCTCCTGACAGGAAATGACAAAAGCACAGAAGGGAAGAAGTGATTGATGTGGAAGGCTAACAGGGGCAGAGAGGAGATTGGAAGCAAGCTGTACAGGGAAAGAGGGAAATTTATTAGATGGGAAATTATGCCAAGATAAATACAAGAATGATATAAATTTAAAGAGGAAAAAAATACACTTAAGCAAAATGAAACAAAGCGAAAAAATCAATAAAATGTGAAAAAAAAACCCCTAACGCATGCAAGGAGACCTAAGAGTTGAAAAAATGTTTACTTAATGAAAATTTAAGGCAAATATGTTTTCTCTGTTTTAAAATGTTAAACAGGAACAAATTAATAAAAGAGAAATAAGAAGTCTCATTTCCTGGTTTGCCTGAGGCAGCAAAGGGCCCAAAGCTTAAATGATGAAGGAACGTTATTTAGCAGAAATTGGTGTTCAGAAAGGGCTATGATCCTTTGTATTGTGAGTGAATGCAATTGTCATGAAAGAAAGAAATGCTTTTTCTGAGCTAGAAGATTGCACATCAGTAAGCACTTTTGGTCCCACTGCGCTTTGATTTCATCTGCAGGACCTCCTGTTATATCAAGACACAAGACATGCCTTGCTGGGCTGCTCTGCTGTAAAGCAGAAAACTGGAAGTAGCTGTAGTGGTTATGAATGATTGATGAAGGCCAGAGTAGAAAGATGAATTTTTTTTTTTTTTCTTTATTGCTTCTGATATTCATTATCCTTCACCAAGCCTGTCCTGGCAGCTTTAGATCATAAAGATGAGGACACCCTTGAAGACACAGCCCTAACTTTAAGGGTCATAAGGCCTTAATGCCACTGAAATAGTAGTGGAAGCCCACTGTCTTGTGAATGTGGAGTCCTTCTTTGCAGCTATGAGCAACTGCATGAAGAAGGTGGGACAGCAGTCCGTACTGTCATGGAATCAACTTTCTTTCAAATCAGTATCTTTTGAGGGGTGAGTGGGAGTTACAAACTTGCATTTGTACATATATGGCAAAGCACAAGGGCCTATAAATCTTAAAAAAAAAAAAANAACATAAAAAATAAAAAAAAAAAAAAAAAAAAAAAAAAAGTTCAACTGGAGAAGGTAAGGGACAGGTTCACTATTCCCTGACCTCCAGACAGGAACATGAGTTTATCTTGGTAACACTATTCCAGGCTGTCAGCTTTCTGCATATTCAACACCAGCAGAGCAGTCCAATGCAATTTCATTTTTGCTTTCAGAGTTACTCCTTTCAACAGCTGTGCTTTTGCTGTAGTAGGAAAGAATGCATCGATTTACTGGAACAACTTCTGTCCTTTGCTTTAGCCTCACTATTTTTTGTGCTCAGTCATTTACTTAGACTCTTTAGCAAGGCAGGTGTTGCACGATCCTTTTCTGTGCCGATTTCCTATTTGTTTATTTTCAGTGAAAGCAGATGCACGTTAGAGCTGCATTTTTGGGTAATTTAGCATGTGCCAGATTACAGTGATATCCCTAGTGCTTTGTACGACATTACCTCAGTGCAAAAATGGTTGATTACTTCCAGTTGTCTTACCAGAGTAATTATTACGGTAATGCATATTGTTACCTTGATGTTGTTTGCACCCAAGCGTTTCTCATCCAATAGCAAAGTAAGCTGAGGAGCTGTAAACTGCAGCCCTGAGTCAATACTGTATCCAGCAGCAAAATGGAAAAAAAAAAAGGAAATGCAGGCTATGCACTGACAAGTGGCAATGAATATACTGAACATGAAGTAAAGTAATAAATTAACACTTCTGTTTCTCTTCCTCAGTGTCCCAGAAAGCTGTTACGTAGATGATAGCACAACATGCTACTGATTTGTTGCAGCTGCTTCTCTGTTTTCTCTCAGAATGTAGCCCACTCCAATATTTTGATCTGTTTTCACATCTCTTTTGTCCAGCTCTGAATCTCAGCATTACACCCTTCATTAACATTTCTGTCAAATGTCTACCCTTTTCAAAAAAAAAATTACAGTAATTCCAATTTATATTTCATCTTAAAAAAAAAATAACAAACGGAAAACCTGTGTACTCTGGGAATATAAAATTGCTTTTTCTTATTAAGCTATTCAGGTGTCAGTGCAATTGTTATCACTAGGACTGCAATCATTACAGATTTTTGGTTGATATGCCAAAGAGTGTTATGAATGTGAATATAGCTATATGATTTTTTTTTCATTTACAGAGTGCAGACACGTTGAAATATGTGTTTAAGTAGCTCCTTGGTTTCAGTTCTGGTTTTTAAAGAAATGATCTTTAGCTGCAAATCTTTGGTGGCCTGGAAATTTAGGTTTGCCTGAGTGAATGGGCACCCAAATATTCTGAGGCACACGTCTGTGTTGAAAAACCTTCTGTGCTTAAAACCTTTGGGTTTGAAAAAACTATACTAGAACTTTGGCAAAAACTGGGAAGTTTTCACTTTCCCTCTCTTAGGTTCCTAAGCAAAATCAGTAAGATAGTAATTTTCATTCTGAAAAGCTGTATTTCAGACACATGGAAATAACATTAACTCACAGTCTTAACTACCTGCTTTAGCTTTTGTTTAGTATAAAACTGAGATTGGGTTTTGTTTGATGTCACTAGAGTAATTACTGTATTTTTGGAGATTATGTGATTGGTATGCTTTGATATTTGCTATCCAAAATAAAATGGTCATTAAGAGGTCAGGTTAAGGAAAACACATAGAAACATTGGCTTATCATACCTGACAGGGACATGCAAATATGACAAATGCATAGACAATTCAGTTACTAAGATTTAGCCAGGTTTCCATGTTAGCTGTATGAGAAGATCATATTTAATCTCTGTATTTAAGACTAAAATTAATGTTCTTTTTCCTGCCAGCAGTCACAGGTGGCAGTCACAGAATAGAACCTTAGGAATGTAGTTGTTTTTTATTTTCATGGTACCATAATTCAAACGTTATTTTGCAAGATTTCATTTTGATTTAAATTTTTTTCATCTGCTTTTCCTTTTCTTTCCCCCACTGCTGGTGTGTTTGAACTATGTGGGAAAGCACATTTAAAGTTACAAGACCAGGAAAATAAAGATCAAAGATAAAGGAATGATAGAAGTTTTGGTATCCCTTGCTATGGAAGTGAAAGAGAAAACAGGAAGGAAAGGTAAGATTTTTAAAGGTGTGTTTTTATTTAAATTTTGGTGAGACAGTAGCAGAAATGTAATTCTTGTGATATTAACCTGATTTAATATAAATTTTCCTCCTTCAAGCCCATCCTTTTTAGAGCAGGAAATTAATTGGGTGACTTAAGATATGTAATGCTGATTGGGATCTGTACTGATTTTTAAGGATCAACAACAGTGGTATAAAATCAGGTAGCATTTAGAACTCAAACTTTAAATCTTGGTTTGATTGTACCCCTGTTTATCAAATGGCCAGATAATAATTATGGCCTAGGAATCTATTGTCATGAGCAGTGTGTCTAGGGTGGAGTTTGTTCTTGTGAATGGACACACGTATACATATAATTAACCCTTACAAATACTTCTTTTTTTGAGCATATTTTCTGAGTAGTCCTCTATTTATTCCTTCTTTTTCTGCATTCAGTTTCTTGTTCACACCAATGTCTCTTGACAGTTTCTTGTCCACACCATTGTCTCTTGGTTTTATTTCTCAAGCATTTAGATCATTGAGCTTTATTTCTAGTGTTTCTAATTCTGCATTTATGATCAGGCTCAGCTAATCAAACTCTTTCAAAATTTATGAAAACTCGTGAGAATCACTTATCACTTTTACATGGCAGAAAGTTTTGTACCAGAGTAGACCTTGATACATGTTACTATATTTTTTAATATATAATGCAAGCCATGTATTAGGAAGCCAGTAGTAATAAACATCTTCTGCATCCTAGTGCTACGTTTGTTTTCCAAATCCATGAAAAACAACACAAAAAACCCCTCAGTCATTCCATTACAGCAAATGTGCCTCCTAAAATGCAAATCAATGCTGTTAAACTTCATAGTCTCCTGCCAAGGCTGACCTTGATAAACTTTTGTGCATTACATGGTAGGGCTATTCAATCTTCTGTCTTCCTGATGCTAAAATGTAGAGCAAATTAATTATTAAAAAATCTTATTAATACATTAAATGTTGTTGTTGGAAGTAGAAACCAACACATGGACAGGAAGATTTTAGTTCTACTTTGTAATGGACAGGCTTAACTTCTTCAGATGTGAAGAATGCAGGTTTAGAAAATTAGGTATTGTTCCTTTCTCATGTGTTGCTGAACCCTCAAGAAAAAAAAGTTACCCATTGTGAACCTTGGTTATGTTTATGTTTTCCTTTCCTCTTAATAAGAGTACTTACCATATTAGTGGAATGAGCACACTCATTTTTTAAGGGATTCATCTTAGTCATCTACATGCTGCTCAGTCAAAATACATTTGAAAGAGTTGCTCAGTAGCCAAAAAACATTATCAAATGTGTGCATGCTTCTCTCTGCATTTATGGAAATAACTTTTGTGTGTCGGTCAAAATGTCAAACCAAAGTATCAAATACTGCAATGAAACAGGAGAAAGCAACAATTTGGACCTGTTAAAGCATTGGCAACGAATTTCACTGACTAGCTAGAATTTCACTGTGTACTTTGAGCAGGAGTATAATGTAATTGCATAATAATGGTCTTTGGTCTGTCCTCTTTACTCAAAATCAGAAACAACTTATGAAAGCTCAAAGTTACATATTTAACCATCTAAGGGTTTGCGTGTGATATTCTCATTTACTGTCATTGGTGGTTTTTTGACTATGAAGCAATATAAACATGGAAATGGAGGTTCTAGCTGGAATGTGGAGAGCATTGAGGAGAAGCTGGGCTGGTTACAGAATCTTTGGCATTTTGGCCCTTTGTTCTGAGAAGAGTAGAAAAGTTTGCAAATCCATTTTAGACAGTTATACAGTCATACTACATTTAGAGCTTGATGTTAGATGACTTGCATAAATTCTAGCTAGTCCCTTTACAGCACTGTGTAACATTCCCATCCCCTGAAGTGTAAACAGAGTCTTACAGACACACCAAAACAAGAGAAGCTTAAAAAAAATAATCCCACGCTTAAACAACTGTGGAGTGTCCACTCCACAGCAGAAGCCTGGCAATCCTGCTTTATCTCTGTTCTTGAAACCTTGAGTCCAACTTGCTTCCTCAAGTCCTTATCAGATTTTTTGTGTGTGTATTACACCAATCTTTTTATTAGGTATGTTCTGTATGGGGTGAGGATAGAAGGAAATTATACTAGTAGGGCTTAGGGATAGCAATGATGACACAGACTTTTACAGTTGCTGCTGCTGATTTCCCAGCAAGGGACTGCAATTCTGCTCACAATTGTTTTCTCATGTGCAGCACACAGCAGGATCATAATCCTGGTTATAGCGATGGGAAATGGGACAGAAAGTGAGTGACAAAAAGGAAGATCCCTTCTGCACTGAATCAGCCTGATGTGCAGCATTTTGTCTATTTAGAGTCATCCCTGTGGCCTGCACTAATGACATTATCTCCCAGGAGACCATTATCTGATGATTGCATCCCATCATGGACTGCTCTGAGTGGCCTGAGTGCTTTTGGAAAATATTATTTTTGTAATACCCGCTACATCCCTGTCTCCTGTTGGAAATCTAATTCCTCTTTTGGTCTGATGCTTTTTCACATTTCCCACAGTCTGTTTTCCTCAGTTGCAAAGCCAGTTTGTTTTCCTGTGGTATAGCTGTACAGGGCTACTGCTCCTATCAGCCTTATCTGGCTCATCATTTCG
The DNA here is from genome assembly GCA_013400275.1 of Rhadina sibilatrix. Lineage (NCBI taxonomy): Eukaryota > Metazoa > Chordata > Aves > Passeriformes > Phylloscopidae > Rhadina > Rhadina sibilatrix. Next base: position 253,437 of record VWYO01010830.1, read on the forward strand.
ATATCAGTCTTATCTGATGTGGTGTCATCTTTGCTGCTGGCGTATAAATGACATTGTTGATTTTCTGTGTTTTCTTTGACTTAAGGCGTTTAAAAGCGTGGGATCTGACTCTGACAACTTGCCATTCCTGGAATCTCTGCCTTGTCTTTTATTAATTCATCTTATAAATCCCACTATTTCTGCTTTCAGCAAGGATATGAGCTGCTCTGTTAACATTCTCTACTGATACTTCTTCATTAGATCTGTCAATATTTTTCTGAAGGGTCTTTCTCTTGGATACTTCTTCCTACACAATTTTTTTCATTTCCCTTTTTCCCTCTCTGTCATTTCTAGGGAACTGACTATTTACATTTCATTGTGTGGAGCAAGTTGTTATATTTGTATCAAAATATAGCTGAGATGAAAATTGCTGTTTTCAAACCCGCATTTTAAACCCAGTATATTTAGATGTTTCTACATATGCCATATACTTATAATAAAGTCACAGGGCTGGATTTGCATACGGCTTGCATTAAGCTTCCTATGTCTCCTGGAGGGTTTCCCAGTACTCTATTAAAATCATATGCCTTAATTTTTCATGATTAGAAAGATATTTGAAATGTATTAAAATATTAAAATTGTGTTAAGATGGGATATGCTTTATCTTACAGCCTCATACTAGCTATTCTCAATTTTCTTTATCCGTATTTTTGAGGGATTAGTCATCCTAAAAGTAACCCACTGAGGTGAGTTACTTTTTCTAACACTTCATATTAAAAGTGTGGAAAATGATACAGTTAGATGGTATTCTTTTTGTCCAAAAAAGCTACATAAAGAAAGCTCCATTTTAAAGACTTTAGGGCTTCTGAAATGTAAGAAGAAACAGAATTTTAAAAAGAGAAAACATCTAAAGGCTAATTTTTGTCTGTCTGAATCTTAAAGCAAAAAGCAGTCTTAAGAAAAGCATCTTAGATGAACAGGGCACCTTAAATTGCAAACTGAGAACTTGTGTTACAAAGCCCTTTCATTTTCAGAACTGTATGCAGAAATTACTGTGAACTTTCATGCAGGTTTCCCTTTTTGAGGGCTTTTTGAAGTTCTCCTTTAACTGTCTGCTCTGCATCCTGATTGAGGTTCAGCACATTTATATCCAAAGGAAATCACATCACGGCTGAAAGTAAATGGCATTGCTTCACAAGACTATTGCTTCTTGAAGAAATAATTTTTTCAACCTCCTTTTGATCTTCCAAAAGAAATAGTAATATAATTATTTGAAGCAGAAAAACCTTTAAGCTCTCAGCCATTACTATAACCTATAAAAATAGCCCTTTGTAATAAATTAATTACCTTTTCAGTTCATGTGTTCATTTAAAACTGTCTGTGCAGAATCACAGGGTTACCTGTGAGTGTATCATTGGGCCCTACCTGTAAGTGGGAGCTTTTGAACAAGGTTAGGTTATTTTTTGCTTCTGAACATTTTAACCCAAGCTATCATTTTTAAGTGACCCCAGAGTGGAGAGGTATGCACTGGCTCACCCAGCTATCAAGAGCAATGATTTATAACCTTTTTTTCTGAATCCTCCATTTAAGCCTGAGACTCAGAAAAAATTATTAGCTGGCAAGCTACAATTAGGAGTTGGAAAGGAGGGATTTGGGTGGGATCACTTATCTTGGTATTTTTATTATTTTTATTTTTATTTTTTTTTTTTTATTTTTTCTCCCCACAGAAAGTATCAGGCTGATTTTCATGCCAAATTGGAGTTCTAGCTTGTGAAGAGGGGCTAGGCAGTGTATGCAGTGGGGTCACATGGGCTTTTTCTTCTCTTGATGATTTATTTGGCAGAATCTATCACACAGTTAGACCCTCAAAAGGGTCTCTAAAATGTCCACAATGGCTTTTGACTACTGTGAATTGAATTAAGGGCCAGTTGCTAGAAGCTATTATGTCCATAATATTTTCACCAAGGCAAGTTAAGTTATGAGATGGCTTTTACTTTTTTATTTTGTGAGAAAATGCAAAATCCATCTTTGAGCCCAAGCCTTCCTACAAATGCTTTAAACAGTAAACTCATTAGACTTTAAAATAAAATTGTTACATATGAAACTTTCTGTTTGCCAGACAGGAAAAAGATAAGAGAAATATATTTCTTATATTGCTCCTTGGAAGTAGATGCTTTGGTATCCGCCTGAACACAGAGATCAATTTTTAAGGTCAGCTGAGGCTGACAGAAGTAGTTTTGAGCCTATTTCTCATTTGAGAAGCTACATCTTAGTTGAGTGGTCTGATTCAGTTGAATGGGAGGAGAAAAAGCCCAAACCAAAATTTCAAGCATACGCCCCAGTGTCCATCTACTTGTGTCAGGCAGTGCCCTGTGTTTATTTATGACCTTCAGTAGATGTCTTTGAAAATTGTCTTTTATTCAGATACAGGTATTTGCCCTGAAATGAGTGTCTTCCACTTGTAGAGTGGGAAGCTTTGGTTTCATCAAAATGAGTTGCCTTTTGTGGGCAAAAACATGTCTGTTCTTTATTAAATACTACACCTCCCATGAATAGGAAATGTCTCAGCTTTTAAAGGAACATTTAAAGACTTTCTTTCTTATGCAGTTCCTTTCTTTTTGTTTTCAATGAAAAAAAATGTAGCAACAGGCTTTACAGGCTCTTTGGTGGATATATTCTTTCTTACAGCAATCCAAGTAATCATAATGCATCCGTTCTCCTTGAGCCCATCATTCATGTTTTTATTAAATTAAGGAAAATCATAAAAACAAAATTTAATTTTTTTAGTTTGAGATTTAGCTTTGAATGCCACTAGCATGGTGTTTGTCCTGAAATTTATTCTGATTCAATACATGTAGCAAAATTTCTTGCAACTTAATCCCACATGATTAATCCCACCAATCCCATTGCCTTTTTATTTGATTAGTTTCTATGGTCCTTCTGGAGTGTTTAGTGGATATATTGGTTAAAAAAAACAAAACAAAACAAAACAACCAACCTTATTTTATGTGTTTTGTAAAATATTAATCTAGATGGCTAGGCAAAGGCATTTTTCTTGTCATTTTGCCAGCAGCATCATCATTACTAGCAGCCATAGAATGTGTGTAGTAGATAGAAGTCATGACATAAATTATCATAATAATGATGTCTTTGGATCTGTGGATCACTGAGAATTTCCTTGATCTTTATATTGGTGCATTCCTGTTCCTACTTACCACGTTCTGCACAGTGATCCTCTCCCTTGTAGTGTTTTCTGCTCTGCCCTTTATGGAATGATGGAATATTGGATTGGCTAAGGGGGATTAATTTCCTTTCCAAACAGAAGTTAACAGAAACAAAATTTTTAACATGCCAATACACCATATGGGAAGAGAATAAAATAACCAATAATCTAAGACAGTACTTTAATATCAGTTTCTTTTTAACTACCAATACTACTTTGCTGGAGTTAAGTGCTTGATCTGAAATGCCAACATAGATAAAATTGGTGTGAATTTAGATGTGAAATTTGACTTTCTCCTGCTATGGTTTAACCCTTAGTTGTGAGAGGTCAGATCTTTAGCATTTGATTTTGATCTGTTCTTCAGCACTGATTCTCTTGGATTTTTAGAAGGATATTTTTACACAGGTATCTCCTTGAAAAGCAAAAAAAAAACAACCCCAAAACCAAAAACAAACAAACAAACAAAAAACCCACAAAAAAAACCTAAACCAAAACAAAAAAAAACCTCATACAGAAAACCATTAGCTATTCATTAGGAGAACTTTTGTTTTATACACCTTGCAGAAAACTCTGCTGTTCAGAGCAGCTAGTCAGCATGAAAGATATACCTATATGTATCTCTTCTCTGCCTTCTTCAGCACCCTTTACATATTGGTATTCATCCAAAATGGGTTTTCTCTGGTTGTCTTGAAATGGTGGAACACGGGTCCCTCTTCCATGGAGTGCAGTCCTTCAAGAACAGCCTGCTCCAGTGTGGACCCTCACAAGTCCTACCAGGAAACCTACTCCAGTGTGGGCTCCTCTCTCCTGCAGGGTCTGCAGATCCCTGCCAGGAGCCTGCTCCAGCCTGGGCCCTCCCGGGGGCTCACAGCCTCCTTTCAGGCATCCACCTGCTCCAGTGTGGGTCCCTTTCACAAGAGAATTTCAGCTCTGGGACACCTCCTCCCCCTCCTTCTCCACTGATCTTGGTGTCTTCATAGATGCTTTTTCCTAAATATGCTATTGATGCCTTAAGTTGTAGCTTTCATGTTTTTCAGATTCTGTGCTGCCTAGAGGTGCAGTTCTGAGCCTCATGTTAAGTGTTAGTCAGCTCTCTTCACAGAGCAGTGAGATAAAACAAATCCTTTTCCTGCTGGAGACCAAGAACAACAAGTACAACTTTCAGGCCTCAAAGCACAAACAACAGTGGACTGAAGGGAGGAACAAGAAGGATGGGACCTCACAACCTGAAGCTGTAATTGGACAATTAAACGTTAATATGCAAGTTATCAAATCTTATAAAAGTGTGAGATCTCATGACCAGTCATCCATTTTGTGACCATTTCAAGTCCACCTTGGGTGTAGCCCTGGTCAGGCTCTTGTCCTGCCCAAGGTGTGTCCTTAAAGGCCTTTTAATAAATACCCCTACTTTATTTTCTGGCTTTGTCCAGTCTCTGTTTCAGGTCAGCCTTCCCAAGGCATCATTATCACAGAGGCTTTAACATACTTTCTAATTGGCCCCTCCCTGGCAACCATCACATCCCTCTTGGAGCTGCCAGGGATTGTCTTTGCTGGACATGGAGGAATCTTCTGTCAGCATCTCACAGTAGCTCCCCCTGTAGCACCCTCCCTACCAAAACCTGGCCACACAAATCTTCCTGCTTTACAAATTAATGGTGCTGTGGGAGATGTATACTCTGTATCTTCAAAGCACAGAGTATACAGTTTAAAGCAATGTCATTTGGGGGAAAAAAAAGCAATGAAATCAACAAAGATAAAGTGCTATAGAAAGAGAAGGGGGCTGGAGATGTCTCCACAGGGAGAGCTGGGACATCACCAATAGCTGCTACCACTGAGAACAAACCAGACAAGCCAGGTATTTTTTATGTGTGTCTTGCCTGAGGTAGAAAGAGAATGAGTGTTTTCTTGCTCTGCTATGATATTTCAGTGGGATTTGCCAATATTTTCTGAGCTGAGTTGCATGGAGAGTTTGCAGAGCAGAACTGAGGCTATGTGGAGCACTGAATTGCTTGTTGTTTCCTATGTGTGACATCTTTCTATGTCATGAGGATATTTAGTGGGTTTAGTGGTCTATATAACCTGTAGGGCACTGTTGGAAGAAACTTGCCAGAGAAGCTGTTACAGAACATATATTAACTACTGAAAAGGCCATCGAGAAAACTCCTTTGGGCCACTCAAAGATATGAATTGCTGGTGCAGCTGTGTCTGTGTAGCAATAAAGAGTTTTATGCATTCCATTCAAATGGCTTTAGCATGCTAACCTCGCTGCAATCGGTCCATCGGAGATAATTCAGTGTGTGAAAGGATGTGTCTGCAGAAGAGAACAGTAAGAAACTTTCTTGATTGATAATGCAGCAGGGAAAAGGCACTATCTTTCTGGTCAGCTGCCAAGAGCTCACCATCTGATTCATAAGCAAAGGAAGATGTGAAAATTCCCCATGGATTAGCAAATATCACCCGGAACAATTTACAAAGGCTGTCAGTGTAAGACAGAAGAGGCTCTGACATTTTGCAGGCTGTAGGAGAAAGCTTATACTACTTAATTCTGAATTCTCTTTCAAATCTGTCCTGTTTCTCCAAAAGGTAGGCTGAGACAAAAAATGTCCAAGTCACTCACCCCATGACTCTGTGCACCTTGATCTTTTTGTAGGCTCCCTGCCTGAGAGGTGAATTTTGCTCTTTGGCGTGGCTGTCACAGCTTCTGCCACGTTCTAAAAGCTGGGTGAGAACTCAGAAGATGGGGATAACATCCCCCTCCTCCCAGGGGGTTCTTTGGCACCTCTTGGAGAGGAATATTGGATAAAAGTGAAAACAAACATGCTGTCCCACATACCAGCAGCCTTTCATTTTCACCACTGATGTGGTGAGAGTTATCTATATCACTGGTTAGAATGCATGGTCTTTGCCTGTCTGTTTTAGGATTAGAAAAATGGATATATATCAATCTATCTATCTAATTTCAGTCAGTAAAAACACAAAGAATGGATAGGATATGAAGAAGAACTGAGATTCCTGCCTTTTTTTTTTTTTGGCAGCTGAAAATTTAAATTCTTTTACTTTGTAGAAAAACGTATTTCTGAGATTTCTTCCAATTCAGCAAATTTCTTGAGAATATTACCACAGTCTTTGGCAACTAATATTGAGACAATGTCACCTGATGTTTTGGATTGCTGCAAAAGATAAGAAATGTCAACCAGGAAAATTTTAATCATTATTCATAATTTTTCATAATCAATTTTTTAATGATTCAAAATCTGAACCAAAGGTATATATTTTAAAGAAAATATAACATTTCTAACAGTAAATATGCGTTCAATAATCTAAAATTTCATTTTTCTGTCTTGTCCAATTTAGTATTAAAATCACTTCCATTTTAGATGTGCATTTATTAATGGAAATCTTAAAGCAACAGTGATTTCATGAAGCATATTTATTTTTTAGTAAATGGTTTGTCCATTGAAATTTAAAACCTTAATCTTTCACAGAGAATTGCAGATTGAGTCAGTGTCTGTATTTATATGCTAATGACTCTAAGGAAGAAAGCAAAATTAACATATAAAGCTTAATTATGGGAAAAAATGCAATAATCCTATAACTTGGAAGTAAAGTTCTGATGCATAATAGAGGTTTTAATTATGTACTTTCAGTGTAACAATTCTTAAGTGATGGTTCTGGCACTGGCTATAAGAGAGAAGGAAAAAAGTCCCTGCGAAAACTACAGAAATAAAATAATCTTGTCCAGTTGTAATTTTGGAAAGCTCATCTCTTAGGGTCTTGTTTGTGCATTTACCTCATTGAGTAGAGTGGTTTGCCATTAAATATTTCACATGAGAGTGTTGGATGCTGCCAATGCCTGCCACTGTGCAAGGTCTGCCATTCCATTTCCTTCAAAAAAGGAATCAATGGATTTTGAATACTGGGTTCCAGGATTATATTTAAGGTCTTCTCTTAACTTTTTATACATATCATTGCTCCTCTTTGCACTGTTTTCGTGGTCCAGCCAAGCACTGGTGCTTCAAGCTGCTCCTGTGGTTTCTCTGCAGGTGCTTACCAATAAACTGCACTTTGAGGTTAAGAACCAAGTCCCTTTGGTTCTACACTCACCAGTTATTAACTGTGGTCTGTGTGGCTGGTCCAAAATAAAACGACATCTCCCCCAATTCAGATGGAAATTAATCTCAGGAAAACTGAAGGAGTGTACTATTCTTTGCAGAAATTTTAAGTAAGTGATTTCTCAGCATTTTACTTTCAGATTTAAAAGACCTAATAAGAGCAAAATTGATCATAACGGGCAAGAAGTCCATAATAACAATGTTTAATCCATTAACCATAACATTTCAGTCGCTCACACCACCTCTGCAGGAAAAATCAATATATCATATAAAGAAGTAAAGAAATGCCAAATGGTCTGCACACATATATCTCTTTCAGTCTTTGAACAATGGTATTGATAAAAAAGCCTGACTACAGACTTTTTCTGAGGAACAGTCTAAATATTACACAAACACATTGATATCAGGATTAAATAAGAAAAACTTAAGAAAATTAAACAGTCGGGCTCTGCAGATTCAGGACTGATATCTGAGGCTAGAAAACAATTCAAAAGAAAAAAAAGCAGCAGCTGACTTACTGTCTGTATGTGCGTGTGTGTGTGTCCAACTTTTGCTTCATTGAGAGTGTGATTGGGTTGAAGGGAGTTTTACACACAGAGATATGTCCTGGTGAGCTTCAGCTTTCTGCTGGCTGGCAGTAGTCAGTACTGTGAAATATTTTTCATGTTTTATTACATCCAGTCCACTACCACAGTGTTTGCATCCAGGTGTTAGGATGCTTTTCAGTATGCCTGTTCATAGCAGCTGGCAATCCTAATCCCTGCTTTTGACAGAAACTGTGCAGAAATTTGCTTTACTTACTTGAGATTAAAATGTACCCTCAAAGGATAGTGCCTTCTAAACCCTACTAACTTCTAAACTTCTAAATGTTTTGTGAAGGCAAGTGGGGTGACAACTGAGGGTTACAAAATATTCTACTCTTGTGTAGGTACAAACTTTTAAAGTTGCTTCTTACTTGTAAAATGTCCAATAAAATAGCAGGAGGACCGAGCTTTGGGAATTGGTGAATGGTGAGGGTTTGGGTACAAACAAAATGTGTGATTAGTAGCAGAGCAGCTAGAACACAGAAAATACTGCTTTTGTTACTGCTTTCCCCAGACTCCCTGTCCATCCTTTCCCCACAGTTGTTTCCCACATGCTGTGCTGATGAAAGATTTACTTCTGAGGTTACCCACCCCCTCTGGTGCTCTTGATTTTGTGCCTGTGTTCATTTCTTCCCCTATTTATCTTATTCACTAATGTGAAGAGCAACTTTTGTGCTAGGTGGCCTTTCAGCTACTTAAGTCTTTGATGAAGCATTGGAAAAAAAGCCAGTGTTTGTTGTATTAATTTTAAGATTTCCCAATGCTTCTTATTTTTTTCTTGAGTTTTTCACAGCATAAAATTCAAAATTCTGAAAGCCTTTATTTGCCAAACAAGCCAAATTGCATATCTAAATATTGTCTGAACTGTGTAAATATTATAATGTGCACTTGAAAATTAGTCCACAATTTCTTTCAGTATAAGATCAAAAGAAAGCATTTCCAAGAAAACCATCTCCTACACTTCACTGTCTTTGTAAATGTGCTCTAAAGAAGCATGAGATTAAAGTCTGAGTAAATACAGGGCTTATAAGAAGCAGCTGGTCAGAGAGATTGATGTTTCTTCATTTGAACAGGAGAGTGGGCTCTGGAAACAACTCCTGAAGGATGGTGATAGTTACTTTCATAGACAGAAAACCTAAGAAATAACCAAAGTTTTAGAGAACAGTTTTAGACCCTTGGTTCCTATGTAGGCTATACTCTGGGAAATGTTTTAGGTAAGCCATATTTGAACATAAATGCCAATTAATATTTTTTTTTTGGTAGAAATGCCATGCAGCTACATTCCATTCAGGTTCCTCAAGCAGATAGGAAGTTCCCTGTCATTCAGAGTAACAATACCAGCTTTGCAGTGAAGTGCTGATTAAGCTTCAAAAGGTAATAATACAGCTATGGCACTTTAAAGGCTGATTTTTCCATATGCATAATAGCATTTACAGTTATAACAACTGTGATGAAAATTGTGAGGTTAATGAATCCTTGGGGTTCAGGACACATAGTGAGTACTAATTGGGATCAAGAGTAAGTTTTATCAAAAGCTGTAACACTGAGAAGTGAGCAGCTTTCTGGATCAGGGGTTTATGCCTTTTACTCTAGGAACAACTAGGTTTGCTGGTTTGTAATAATCTCTGTTAGAGGAGATTAGGAGGAATGTTATGTGATTGCTTGCTTAGATGGTATGCTTGCCTTAAAAATACAGAGAGAAGGTTGAAGGTTTGTTTTGTTTTGTTTTGTTTTTTAAATTAAACTAAACAACCAGGCCTCTAAGAAAGTTACACAGGGAAAACTGGCAACTTTCTTGTTTTTATTAAGTAATTCAGAACTAGAACTAATGATATGAGTGCTAAAACCACCTAAAGGTTCAATTCTTTAGGAATTGTTACCTAATTTGTAATTATAGCCTGTTAAAACATTAAATAGGCAAAAAATAAGTCCTTCACTCCACATACCTCCTGTTTTCCTCTTTCCTCCACAAGATTGTAGCTGTAGCAATAAAATGTAACAATGTTTGACAGCAAAAAGGGGGAGTTTTCAGGATATACGTCTCATTGAATAGATCAGATAACATGAAAGAGCCTTTTTAATGGCTATTATTGACCAGAAAATGAGTCAACAACTTGGTTGACCCCATTGGGGCATTTAATGGATGTGGCCATAGTGGGATTTTGCAGATGAGTCAGATCTTTCTTGGCCTGTGCTAAACAATTTAGACACAAAGTTTTGTTGTTGACCATTCCAGAAAAGGAGCAACACAAATGTGGAATTATGTGCAAGAGGCTACAAGGACTGGCTCATAATCCTTTAGCTCGACATCAAACCTGCACATCATGTCTCTTAAGAAATAAAAGGGAATACTCAGGTTTGTTTTAAAGGTTTCGAATATGGGGGATTCCAGGACATCCCTAGTTAAGTTTCCTCACTGGTTAATAATTCTTACTGTTTAAAACAGACCTTATTTCTAATTTCCATTTTGTGAGCTTTAACTCTCAGTCAAGAATATAGTTGTATCTTAGCCTGCTATGTGGAAAAACCCTCTGGTGAAAGATACACTCTCCTCTTGTCTGTTCTTATAGATCCCTTAAGCTTGACTTTGATGAGCTAAATAGATTGAACCTATTAAATCTCTTTCTGTAAGGCAGATTTTCCAGTCTTTAAATCATCCTTGCCATTTGCTACTTTCTCAAATTTTGCAGCATGGTTTTAATCATGTGGAGAATAGACTTGGATATATTATTTCAGTAAACATCTTGAATACTATCTTAATTTTATTTTTTGTCCAGATATCTACCTGTAAAACACTGCTAAAGACCTTATTAACCCTTTCAGCTGGACATCTTTCTAAGTCAATCTAAAATGGACATTTATAAAGACTTTTCATTTCTCCCCCTCAGAATCACTGCTAGAGTAGGACCATAAGTATGGCTATAATCTTTGTTTTAGAAGATCAGAAAAACTTTAAATATGTGATGTTTAATGATTCTGTGATGCAATAGTAGTTCACTGCCAAACTGAAACAGTTATATAAATAACTTCTAAAACATTTAAAAAAAAAAATTTACCACAGAGTCATTAATTGGAAAAGCTTAGCAATTGTCCATGCTTTTCAAAAATGGGTGGCACAGAAAATAAATATGTCTGGCAGGAGAAATATTATTGTCCAGGCAGTTGTTTGGATGGGACCCTTTTGTAGTACCTGGTGGTTGTCTACTGTGCAAATCTGCACAGACTATTTCAAGCATAATCAGAACATCTTACAGACAGACTGAAAAACTCTGTTGTCCCTATATCCTTTACAGAATTTGTAAATTAGCTTTTCAGCAAACCCTTTTTTCCCCCCCTGTTTATAGTTTTTATGCATTCAAGCTGAATTGGGAGAGTTGCAAGTTCAACCTATATTAATTACTACAGTGCAAGATGACCTAGTGGTTTATACCTATACTTTATAGCTAGTTCTAAGACAGGGGAGAAAAAAATATCCTTGGTTCCCTAGCAGATCACTCCCATTGTATCTCTATGAGGAGCTGAAGCAGATTTTTGGGGTTCTATGAACTGGACACAATTTATCTTCTCATATGCATTCTGTTCAGAGTTTTGCCTTTAAATAACTGAGAAATATCTACTTGAAAATGTCAAATCTGGTTGTATTGAGCCTTCAGAATGAAGCCAAGTATGAAAAAGAAAGGTCTTAGTGTTTTTAAACTATAGGTATAGATTTGTATTATAACACATAAGGATACTTGATGTATTCTTTCTGTATTTTCTTTTGTATTAAGAAAAACTTAGTGAAANGCACATAAGGATGCTTGATGTATTCTTTCTGTATTAAGAAAAACTTAGTGAAAGGTTTCTTATTAAATGGATAATTCAATTAGACTGAGTGGATTCCAGCAAACTAGATTAGGTAAAGGATGATTTAACTTCAACTTCAGTCAAACTACTACTAAAGTTGACAGCTGAATTAATGATGTCTGGGTCAATAACAATTCTTTTAAGGTCAGATGTGTCCAGAGGGGCTTAGTCCAGGAGGCAAAAAATCAAATAGTTACAGATCAAACAAGTTATAAGCTCCACTGGGTAGGGCCCAGACCTGATAGCTCAGGTTCAAGGAAGATGTGTACTGATAGACATAATGAAGGAACAACTCAAATATCTTCTTTGAACGTGCTTTGTTTTCTTTTTAATAGATGTTAAATGGAAAGTGAGCATTTAAAATCACAAAATATTTTCTGTTGAAAGTTTTGATCCATTTTGATCAAATGCTCAAAATTCTGCCTCTGAAAATCAGCGTTATTTCTCTAATTCTAAAAGAGCCCAATCAATTTTAAAGTCACATTAATTGCTTTGAGTTGCAGTAAATACTGTACATCCACAAGTGTTCTAAACTTGAGCAAACCCAAAGTTTGGAGCAGCCTGTTCAACCCCAGCTTTCTCATGTGGCTTATGAAATATATATATAAAGCATGCTCACACTGCACACTGAGCTGTGCAGGGAATTGAAGGGAACTGAGCAACTCAGTACTTTGGTGCTATTGACACATCAACAAGAAGAAAAGACAGGTTTTATTTTTTTTTTTTTATTTTATTTTTTTCTATTTGGAAAGTCCTGGTATTGTCCCTGTAAGCAAAATGGTAGGCTATGGTCCTGGTGTAGAATCTGCAATTCAGGAGAAATCCTGTAGTGCCTTGATGCGTGTGTGGGCAATCTCTACAATTCTACAAGGTCTTGCAGAGCACATACAAGGCATGGACAAGCAACTGGTTTTTTCAGTGGTGGGGTTTGCATAAGTTTTCATGGGTGTAGAAGATATACTTGCCTGTTTCTGTAAAGACTAATTTATCTCTTAATTCCAAAGCGCTACGGTGTGGCAATGGAGTGCAAATGAAACAAAAAGTGGTACCTGAATCCTTTGAGTGATTGCAGTTCTTATGATGAGGAGCTCTGCCTGGAGTTGTCCAATGGACACAGGAGAGCAGCATGCTCTGCAGCCTGCCCCAGTTCTCTGGAAATCCCCTCCCACTGCCTTTTCATATTGAAGAAGTCTTGCCAACAGCAAGGCTTGATGCAAATAGGTAAGAACTCTTACTATAACGTGTGAAACATCCCTTACACTTTCTAAAATGGTTTGAAAGCCCAGCATATTTGCAAGGAATACTTCCTTTCCTCGATCAGCAGCATACATCATGGATTTTTTGCTGAAAGGATGACAGTATTGACATTGGAAAATTCAGTAATATATATCATTTTTGAGAGGTGTTTTGACTCACTTTGCCTGCTGCTTAGTGTAAAAACCGAGGCAAGTCTCTTTTTTGCAGCTAACTTTTCTCTTTCAGTTTCTTCCAACAAAACACTTCTTCAGGGTTACCTGTCTATGTGACAGATGTCCTGGTTTTTCATTCAAATCTGATTTTTGGGCAGCTTTTCTATTAAGCTCTGTGAATATTCATGAGGAGATTCTGATGTACCTAGAGTTGACTTAACTAGGCAATGGATCAATTGCTGCTAAAACTTATGTTAAAAGAGAATTAAAAGAGAGGAATAGAGGGAAAAAAAAAAAAAAACAAAACAAACCTTAAACCATCTTTCCATCTTTTTTAGAAATATTACATTGATTTGGAATAATTTGGGGCTGAAAGAATCTCTCATGTGACTGAGAGTGAAACTATTGTCTTTCAACTACATGGTTGAATCTAGCAGGATCTGAATGAGAAAAAGAATCCTGATTTTTATTTTGTTTATGCAAATGGTTTTGCTGTTCAACACAGCTTGTTATGTGCTACCTCCTTCTCCCCACTTAGTGTTCTGCCCCTGCTGATTTCCCAGTCATTGCCAAACTAAATCTATGCCAGGGTTAGTAGCCACACCCCCTCCTAATTTAGCAATTGCATGTTAAACTCTAGGCCTTTTAACAAAGACTTTATAAGAGTTATTTTTTTCTTTCTTAAATAAAAAACTTTGTCTCAGCTCAGCGTTCAGAGAGACTGCTCTGTCTGCCTGCTTGATTTGTTTTCTATTTATAAATAGAGCTATATCTCCAAAGAGGTTCATTTATGAGGGAGATCAGCTCTAACCAGTAGCGTGAACTGAACAGATTGGGGAAACAAAGCTTTGGAAGTAGGCTAAAATAAAACAAATTAACTGTGTAGCTTTCATTTGCTTTCCATTATTCAAAGTAAGATAGCACTGTGGATTTTTTTTTAAAGGAAAACACTCTGGAATCCCAGTTATCCAAGCATCCACAGTCAGAGTCTCTCTTTCTGTTGAATTTTCAGCATTTTTACTCCCCAAATATTGACTTGCTATTAGTCGTAGTTCCATTAGTTGTGTTATCCCAAAATATCCGTGTGAGAATAACAGTTCACACAGACAGTGTATGTAAGAATAAAATATCCTCAATAAGAATAGTCATGCTTTGGGACTGATGTTGAGTATTCTCCTTTAATCCACAGAATCTTTTAGAACTTGAGTTTGGGAGGATTTTTTGTCCCATGGGTGAGATTTCACCTGATGCTGTTCCTAGCAGAAGCGCCTGCATCTAATTTCTGAGTCTCATGTACCATCTCCCTTTAATAATTTTTTTTCTTTCAGAGATGGAGATAATGTATCAGTGTGCCTAGAGATACTGGTACATATCTGACCTTTATGTCTTCTGGTAAATGGTTAGAATTTAAATTGCTTGGCTGGTGGAATGTTTCAGCTTTTCGTGAGAGCTGATCTTCTGTATTTGTGAGGCCCATTAAAAGTAGTACGTGGTCACATCCTAGGAGATGAGCTGATCTATTCTTTTTTATTTGGACTGTCACTTAAGCCAGTGTGATTTCTGAAGTTCTATTTATTATATAACAGCACTAAATAGCATCCTGCTCAGTATACTATTAGATAGATCTATCCAAACTTTTGTTGTGCATTCTAGAAAAAGACAAATCAACCTCCTTTGTTCAAATTTTACAGCTATGTTTATGGGAAAAACCACAGGAGCTAAATATATATCAGGTACAACTTAAAACACAGATTCAATTTCTTTACAATAATTTTCTCAAAATATCTATAAAAAGAATGTTCTCATTTTTATCTTAGCCTGATGCCTTTCTATCCCATAATACTAAAATTCACCAAATATTTAAGTATTTGGTAGCCAGCTTCATATTCTTAATCCCATCTGTATGTATATGTACATATATACATGGAAAAAAAAATGAGGCCTCCTCAGAACTGATGATTAATATCTCCTTTAAGGAAGTTTAGGGGTTTGAGTAGAATGTCAGCTTTCAATAAAAGAAAGAACTATGTTAAGTGAATGTGTGTATAGGAATTTTTCTGAAGACAATGAGAAAATGAAACTTGCTATTCTGGATTGCTAAAGTCTGAGGCTTGTTCTGACAGAGCTAATAGCTGACAGGACTCCCCCAGATATTACAAATAAAAGCAGAAGCAATTTTGAAAATGTAAATAGGAGACTAAGAAAAAAATGCTGTAGAATGAAACACTTTGATGCTTTGCATTTATTGCAGACTGTCTTTCCCTCTGGCAGATCTTCTTCACGAGTAAAACAACAGATATTTAAACACTGGCAAGTTTTATCCCTTAAATTTTAGAGAAAATCCGCAAATCACTTCATTTACTAAGAAACCTAGAAAGATTAGACAGATAACAAAGCTGTGATGAACAGCTGATTCCAGTGTTTTTAAGGACATCATAAGAGAGTAACATGGACCAGCAGAGCACTGCAAATATTACAGAAATTAACAGAAATTCTTACAGAAAATAACAGGTTGTCTCATAATTTCTGAATGTTTGTCCCTTCACCTAACAAGTTCACAGTCTGAAATGCTGCCAAACTCTACCTGGGTATCTTTTTTTTTTTTTTTTT
>VWYO01010830.1:269266-281048 GCA_013400275.1 Rhadina sibilatrix
TTTTTTTTTTTCTTTTTTTTCTCCTAACTGTGTTTCTGTAAGTATTTCAGGAATAATGACTGGTCAGTCTCTACAACAAGATAAAAATGAATTAAGTTGATAGCATACTTGAGGGGAAGCAATTCCACTATTTTTTTTTTTTTTTTGCAAGTTAAAGATCTCAGTCCAACATGAATTATTCAATTCAATTGCTTTAATTCCATGGGATTGCTTGGGATTTTTTTTTTTTAGCTCTAAGGGTTGCTGGATCTTTTTTGACCCGAGATCAGAGAGGACACAAACTTGTATTTGTCAGTGATGTAATTTAAATCACTTCTTCTTACCTGATGGAGTTCAAGAAGCATTTAGACAATGCTCTCAGGCACATGGTGTGACTCTTTTCTCTGACAGATATTACCAATCTTACTCATGGATCATATGGGGCATTTAAAATAATTTTTGCTCTCTTCCTAACATGCCAGAAGCTCTAAATTTACCTTGCAAAGGCCAAAATTGGATGCACAATAGATTTAGTAGCGTCTCCCTAGAAATTAAGGAGAGGAAAAAAAACATTCACAGAACCTGAAAAGATTACTACATTTCTATTGCAGCCATTTTTAGCTATACAGAGGAAATTTGGAAATCTTGGGCTAGCCAAAGGAGGGCTTGAGACAGAGGTGCTGCTGTTGCTCATAGTGTGGTTCAGGGGCACATGCTCTCTCAGGGTGAAACACTGGCCTCTCCCAGCCTCACTCAAATTAAGAACTTTAACTTTGATCCCTCCATTCACACAAGCTGTGAGTTGGAGTCTGTATCCAACTACTAATGTTGTGTGCAAATAAATACCTATATGCCTACATACATTTAAATTTATTACATTTCTCTGTAATGTGAAGTGTGTCAGAAATGTCAGGATAAGCATGTTTCTTTTTTTCTTTTTCCCCTCCCCTTGGCAGAAACAATTTGATTGAAACATTGTGGAGTTTGGCCCCTGACACAAATAATTTCAGTGAATCATCCTTGACTATTTTCTTTCTCTGAAGAGAGGCTCAGTTATATGCAAAATACTTTATGGCAGCTTTTGAAATTTCAAATTCAGATAACCCCAAATCGCCAATGACTTAAGAAGAAATTTAAACTTTAGAGGCATATGTAGAAAGCAGGAGGAGTGTAACTGAATGAGCATGCTTCTTGTTCAGCAAGATTTTGTTCAGACTCCTTCTAAGTGACACCTTTAGTAGTACCTCATATTCAAAATTTAGAAGAGAGGAGAATGGATTGGTAATATAAAAACAGCCATGCAGAAAAGAACATTATTGGAAAATTAAACTGATTTGGGAATTCTTTTTTTTTGTTGCTGTCCTTTTTTGACAAGAATAATTTGTTCTCAGTTTCTGAACAGCAAGTTTTCCTAGCCTTGCTCTGGACTCATAAAAATTGCTTTGAAAAATTTGGTTTCATCCATAATAATTAAGTTGTTAATATATAATGAGTACTTGGTAATCAAGGTGATAGGTACTGTATTGATATGTATTAAGTTCCTTGCTGCTCTCTAAATCTCTTTCTATCTGTGTATATGGTTGAATATATTACTCATGCAGTTTTTAGCAGTGTGGGAATTAATGCCTGTTTGCCCTCATGAATGGGAGCCACTTTCTTTGAAAGAATTAACAGCAGATGGCCAGTAAAGACACTGAATTGTGCAGCTGGATTAGGCAATGCTGTCACCATCCAACTGTAATACACTGGCTTTGTAGACAGTGGAAGAACTAGAAGGAATAGATTTTGTCATGGGAAATATGTACTGGGTGATTTGGTTTTTTTTCACAGATGAAAAAGTATGTTAATTTAGCATACTTGGGACTGTGGCCAATGCATTCCATTAAAGAGAACTAGTGCAAAACTGCAGTGCCAGATTTGTCATGATACCCACCAGTACAACAACAACAAGGTGATGAATTTGAGGGGTCAGGGTCTGTCTGAGCCTTTCCCGAGATACAAGGTATAATGTTTCATGGAAACCAAATTGATTTTGTGAGTAAGGAAGGCCTTCATTGAAATGTTTGCTGTTTAGGTTACACTTCCAGGAGGATTCATGTGATTGAAACGCTAGATTCCACCTGGGAGCTGAAACCTCTGAAGTCTATAACTGTGACTTAGGAGTTACAGTGCTCTGACAGCCTCAGGGTGAGTCACCCAGCATAGTTCTGGCATTGTAACCATACACGGCCTTTTTTAACAGCATCATGTAGCATGAAAGTTAGAGGCTCTCTAACCAGCCTCTTTCTGCTGAAACATGAGTTTTCTTGTGCATTTTGGTAGGGCTTGTATCATCAGGCAATCTGAAAAAGGTTGCCAGACAAGATGAACCCCATGTCTGATTTAGTGTATTAATCCCTGCGTGACTACGGTTAGTTGCTATGGGAAATAATAATCACGACATAGTCCAACACTAGCAGGAGACAATCCAAGAATTGGAATTTTACAGTTGTCTTCAAAATGAAAGACGTGTTTGAAGTCATATTGATTATTTTAATCCTGTCTCCCACAGCAGTACAGTTCAGCAGTGTGGCTCCTCCTCGTCTGTAGTACGCCTGGCAGGAGAGAAACAAAGACATTGATCTGCTATTGACTAAATGGACTGGCAAATACTTTGTACTAACCATTTGAATAGGAAATGGAAGAATGCTCTAAAATAACATTTGCTACCACGCTCCATGATATTACCATAGAAACTAAGGGTTTTGTCTGAATGCTTTGCTTTCCTATTTGTATTTTCACACAGAAAAGGAAGGTTAGGTATATCTTAAATAAAAAAACCTGATCATTAATTTTGCATTTTGTAAAGTCCCACTAACCAGAGCACATTGGCGAGAAGATGGGCATGAAACAAAGAACAAAGTAATTCAAAAGGACAGAAAACTGTGACTCAATACACCGTTATAATGGTTTATTTAAATCTATGTTTTAAAATAGAATGATGTTACGAAGCCTTTAAAAGTCTAGCTAAAGAAAAAGGTGTCTAGATAGCTCAGCAGCTTTTAGTAAGATGTTGAAGCACACGTCTATTTATGTCCTTTCAAAACAGCCTGAGTTGGCAGGAAAAGAAAGCTGTTTCAAGACTGTGATTTGATAGCACTAGTAAAATGCACTTGTGATGTTCAGAGAGCTCTTTAAGTGTTATGAAGTGTATTTCTAATGGTAGTGAATTGGCTGCTTTAGTAATGTTGATGGTAGGATGATGCCACGAAGATAAAATATACAACTAAGAGACCTTGAACTAAGAGATTTCTCTCTGGTGGACATGTACTATGATTTCTGTGCTACATCTCCAGCATCACAGTAAAGCCAACTGTCAGCTAATCCAAATCTGTTTCATATTCCAAACCCTGTTAATCACATGCCTCCAATTATGATTCAGATAGTCACTCCGGCTTTAGTAATTAATATTGTTGGTAAAATTGACAGTAGACTTAAACAGTACACAATTCCTATAATTTTAATTAGGATAGTACTTTCCCCCATCCTGTGCAGGTCCAGAGAACTACCGTGGGAGAGGGTGAAGGGTTTTAGTCTCCTTTTACTCCATGTGAACACAGTGGGGTACAAAATGCTCATGGAGGCTTGCTTGTCCCTTTAGCAGCTTGACTCCACTAGGACTGTGGCACAGCAGTGGGTTTTAGGAAGCAAAATATGGGTGAACCCAGTGTAGAATGGAGAAGGAAGCAAACAATATGGAATGGCTGTGCTGATTGGGTCTTAAGTAAGTGAAAAATCAGTACCTGTCCCTGCATCAGGAGCAATTCTCCTTCTCAACCAAAGAGAAATTCCATCACAATGATGCAGTTTCTTGATTCATGAAGTTAGAGGGATTAGACACAGGATGTGAAACATGAAACTGGAATGGTCTCTGTGATGATCCCTGAACTGCTAAAGCTGATACAGAGCAGCAGCAATTTATACATTGTCAGGGGAAGGGTTGGCCTGTCCCAGCTGAAGTACTCAAGCTCTTGATTTGTAGACATGAAATTAATTTTAAAGGTTTACTCAACATTCCTGTGATTTTATTTATTTTTTTTAGCATGTGTTTCATTAAATCCACAAGGTATGATTACCACGCAGTAAAAATAAGCTTTTCATAATGAAATGCATGAAATTGTATCCCTAACAGCCATGTTGCTTGATTTAAAACGGACATTAAGAACATTTAAAAATGCCTCTATAGAATGCAGCTAGCATATTTGCCATTAGTGTAACACACTGTAATAAGTTTAATAGATTAGCAAAAAAAATATTGCAGCAAGTGAGTAATAACAGTTAACAACTTTGAAAAAAATAACTCCTTTAGGTTAAAATCTTTGGAATTATTATCATTTGTAGCACAGTTGAGTATTAGTGCAGCCCCATATATATATATATATCCCTTTAGGGCTCTTTGATGGTACAACAATGCACCATGGAATAGTAATGAAAAATTTAAAATTTAAGTTATTTTAAAAAAAGATATGGGTAATATTCATTTATTACTGGTCAAACTTATCTGGGTGTTGGAGAAGTGAGTTAAGTGTAAGTGCTTGTTTCAGACTAGATTTCACACTGGAAGTAAGAAAAGACATTTGCCTTCCAGGTACTTAATGATTCCATTAGACAATGATGGATTTTTTGTATTATAGAGATTCTTAGAAGATGAAAAATACTGATTGCTTCCCTTCCCTAATATAGCAATAGTTCATGTCTCAGAACTAGTTTTATTGTCAAAGTGAATAATATTTTAATATGTTTAGAGATGGCCTCATCCTTCTTGGTGGAAAAATGAAATTACTTTTGACATGAGGGTGTTTTGTTATCTGTTCCTTGAGTAGCATCAATATCACATAATTTTCATGGCGTGCTTCAGGTGTGATTTCTGGAAAAAAAATGCAAGAGAAAAAAATGTCCTTAATGCATCACAGTTTGAGTTCTTTCTCTGTAAATAGTAATTGTGTGTTAGAGAAAATATATTTGGGTTTTTTATGGAATGAATACTAAGCTAAACCAAAGGTCTCTATCAGAATGTCCTCCTAATTAAAAGAAAACTTAAAAAAAATAATAAGTCGCTAAATTGAAATAAAATGAAAAGGTTTTTTAATTTGTTCTTTAGCATTAAAATATTTGCTAACTTATCATACAACACTAATTTCTAAGTCTGACCTCAGTGAACAATGGTAGTATCTAAGGGAAGGTCTGTATGAAAGACTATACCCTCATTAAAGATAAGTAATTTCTAGTCTGATTTAAGTGGCTGGTAACTTTGTTAAATATTGTAATTTAAGTAAATTGATTTAATACTGAATGATTTTTTTTTAAATTCATGTGCACAAATACGATTTTTTTCTCTCATTTTCTTAATATTATTGTGACTGGTGCCCATCAGTTTCAGTGCTCTTTGTAAGATTATCACAGTCTCTGCATTCTCTGTTTTTCATCATGACATTAAAGTTAAAAAGGCATTCTCCATCTGGGAACATTTAATTGATTAGAGGATCAAATGCCAGTGATCCAATTTTACATATCTGCCATTCCCAAAGGGAAAATTACCTTGGACTCAATCTGCTTTTGTCCTTTTTTGAGTTAGGGAGGAAAAATTCATCTGAGTTCTACAAAAGCAAAAATACTTGTGGACAAATCTCTACATTTTACATGCAAGTGGAAATTATCCAGTTGGAGTGTAAAAGAGCTCAATTGAGGAGCTCAATTAAGGGGCTCAATTTCATGACCATAATGATTTTAAGAGGGATATGGTGGTGTTACCTTGCCTGGGGGATTTTGCTTATGACAAAGTGTCTGTGTATTTCCAAGCTCTCAGGTTGAATGCAGCTGTTAGTGTAGAAGAATCACTATTAGAAGAAAAGAAATAAGAGATGCTGTAAGAAAATATGCTTGAATATCTGCTACAAGGATCTAGCTGGCAGCACGTCTGTCCAATAGCTTTGCTCTTCACCTCTCTGGGTTTGCTGGCTCAGCTCCTCTCTTTACATTCCATACCCCCTCACAAGTGCAAAAAAATTACTAGAAACCTGAGGAATGTTGTGCCTTCCTGGCTTTCTTCTGCTATAGCAGTTCATGCCAATATTTGCATCATTTACAGTGCTGGCAGCTGAAATGGTACAAAAGCAGAGAACTGACTTCAAAGTCAGAGATCTGTAAATTATCTTGTTGTCAAAAGTAAATCCTGAGCTCAGTGGCATAGAGTAATGAACACTGACCACCCAAAAGCCCAAAGGATCTTTAGTGCAAGAGTATCACCTGCCTTGCTGAGGCATTTGTTCTGTGAGCACTCTGTCGTGTTGCCTCCTTGTGCGCTGTGAGGAAGATGAGAGTCGGCTAGAACCATGCAAGACAGAAAATCAGCTGAAAAACAGCGTAGCCATCCAGTAGGAAATGGTGAGGACAGGGACATGTCTGCCACTTTCTGGGGTTGGGGAATTTTACATAATGCTTCCTGGCAATTCCTTCCTTTATTGGGATTTTCAGTACTAACCCTCCTGTTTTCTTTAAGAAGTGAGTCAAAAAGAGAAAGCAGGCAGGTAGAGTTCTTGGTGCCTTCACCCCTTCCTCTTTTTTCACTTTGAGAAGTCATATTATGTGGAAAAAAAAAATCCTAAATAATTCTGTGAAATGCCTGGTTTATGGCCGTGGTGTTTTGTTTGTTTGTTTGGTTTTTTGTTTGTTTGTTTGTGTTTTGTTTGTTTGTTTTTTCTTTACTAGAAGTCTCATTATTCTTAAGGGAAGGGTGTTTGTCGAAGTNCTTTAATATAAGTCTCATTATTCTTAAGGGAAGGGTGTTTGTCGAAGTGCAATGTCCTTTTCAGGTGGCTGTTCCTGGACCCCTGCTTTTCAGCAAGTGCAGTATCATTGCTTTGCCTGACTTCTGCTTTGCCAGCCTTGCAGGGCTGAGCTGGCCTCCTGCTTGCATTTTTTGTGACTCCAGTTTGCCTAAGCTACACCCTTTATCTATTTCTCCAAGGCTGTGCTGTTCTGCTGTCCTTATCAGAGTAAAGGGCTGTTCTGTTCTACTGTCCTTATCATCATAACTCAGAGCTTTCTCCAGTTCAGTGCAGGCAGGTAATAAATGATTCCAGCAGCAGATCCAGCAGACACATCAATGAAAACCCATTTTGAAATGTATTCAATGCCATAGCAAAGAAAGCAGTTGACCTAGCCAAATAATTAAAACAAACAAACAAGAGAGAGAAGGAAAAAAAAAAAACCACAACAAACAAAAAACCAACAAAACTTTGGAGGAAATCTGTTTTTATTAAAAAAAAAAAGGAATAAAGAGGAGGAAAAAAGGGACTGTCCAAGAAAATCAGGCTGGCGAAGATTCTTGTCTTCACTACTGAACTCAGTGAACCTGAAAATTCAGCAAACCTGATGTAAATCTGAGATTATTATACTGAAGTAGTGCTTTAGAGGAGAAGCTAATCTGGAAAGAAAGAACCCAAGACTGAATTCCTACAAGACATTTTTTTATTATGATTGTGTTTTATCAGTGTAACTAGGGAATCGTGCAATCAGGACAAAAGCACAGAAAATGCAAAACCATATAAGGCAAAAAGAGATGCTAAAAACTTGTACTAGAAAAGGCTTTGAAATTATTAACATAATATTGGGCCATATCCCTGCATCTGTAATTAGATGGGGTGACATCATACTGCACTGTAATGGTGGTGGGAATCAGGCTAAGAAAGATTTGGGTTTATTTCTATTTATCCAGATGGGATTATCCACTAATCCAATGGATCCTTATGATAATTACAAGATGTTTTGAGACATTGCAGCTTCTAGTGTTTTGCCTGTTGCAACAGGCAAGAATTTTGTCATTTTGTAAGGCTTATATAACGCTTAGAGTAACTCCCTTCTCCTCATTTTCTGCCAAAATGTAACTAAATTCCTGTAGACCAACCTGAATAGTTCCTGTGTGCAACTGTTGTTTATACCTTCAGACACTTACAGATAATTGACGTTGCATTCTGTGACATAGCAGTTTCTCTTATTTACCTACATATTTATCTTACCTACCTAGTTAAGATCCCTTACACAATAGTATCCTGGGGTTTGATTTTTAAATCTTTCAATCCACTGGAATATTGTAATTAATTGTTCAAAATACTAAAATTTTCATGTAATATTTCACTCAGTTTTTTACACATTTCTGTCATGTGCATTTCTTTCCAGAGCTAGAGTTGCAGGAGATTCTGTATTGATATTCCCTGCATATTCAAGTAATATCTATTTACTTAACTAGAAGACTGCAATGAAATTTATAGTTGTCTTTGGAGTGCTGAGTTCTCTTGAAAGTAAGCCTAAATATTTGATTATTATTTTTTCTACTCTAAATATTTCTTTACACGAATAGATACAGTGAATGACTCTTTAAAAGATTTACCCTCTGTGGTGGTGCACCATTCATGACACCCTCTTCTTTTATCTTTAAGCTGTCACTATTATCCACTAGTACTATTTTTCTCCAATCACTTGCTGTCTCTTTGTCACAATATGACACAAATGAACGACACTCACGCACTGAGTGAGATGTCCAAGGCAAAAAAAGGGCAGTTTATTTACAAACCTTAACATTTATAGAATTCCAACAGCGACCATGGATTGGAGGAAGCAAATTGTCCTCTCCAACCACACTGGTCAACCCAACAATCCATCAATTATCTCCTCCTTCAGAAAGGAATGCAAAACAATCATTATTTACATGAAAAGTGGGTGAGAAACTCCATTACAAAAATGCAAACAGCATTAAGAAAAAAAACTAGGGTGACATTTCTTCCCATTTCCATGACTTCTCAGAAACTGTTCATATTATTGCCTTGATTCCTTAAAATATATAACTGGAATACCTAATTTGTATAGATTCATAAAATATTATCTACCGTTCTCCAATGACACTTTTCCAATGTGAAAAGTATATTTTAAAAAGATTGAATTGTCATGTAATTCTCAAGTTTTCAATGTCTCCACAGTCAGACATGCTCTGAAACATGAAACAAGAGAACAACAAAAATATGCATTAAGAAATCTGTTGAGTTTCTAATATCTATCCTAGTCTGAGTGCTTTCTCTCACTGTATTTCTTGTCATGTCAAGGGCAGAGCTGCACTCAGAGTCTGTAGCCAGTAGTGCAGTTGTCACCATGATATGCAACAAGCAGAGAAAATGAGAAATCATTAGATTAGTCTGAAAAAAAAAAAAAAAGGTGAAAAAAGTGTTTAACACACACATTTTAAAGATCATTTTAAATCTGACAAAGAGGCAATCAAGTCTGGTAGGATGTTGATACAGTTCAATTCCGCTGAGGATCTGAGTTGTTTTAAGCTGTGCATGTTGAAGCTTGTGAACGACAAACCACTGTATCAAAGAGGCGTACAAACAGGGTATTACAATAATCCAGACTTGATGTTATAAAAAACATGAATCAAGAGCTCAGCACCCTGTGGAGACAGTAAGCTTTAATCTTTACCCACTACTAAATTCCTGAAATGGTATTAGGTGCTTACGGCTCTCAAAGTCTTATCATGTGTACTGAGCTGAAAACAGCAACTTTTCTGTTGACATTGTTTGAGCTTCCACTTACTCTACTTCAATCAAATGATCTCCAAAGTTCCCTTTTTTAATTGGTTGGGATCTCTCAAGCTGTCATTCATAACTCATGCAAATTTCTAGCACTCAGATCGATGCAATTACTTTTTTCCTTTACCTTTCCAGCAGTTAAGATATTTTTAGAATAGAATTGATGATAATGTTCCAAGAAAGATTTTGTCAAAACATGGTAAAAGGCCCTTAAAGGAAAATTAATTCTTTTTTTTTTACCAAGATTATAGCAAAAGAACAGTTCTTCATTTTTTTCACTCCTTCCATGATGCCACCAGAGGGTCACTGACCCAGAGTGTTCAGTGACACAACATATTTGGGTCAATGAGGAGGAAATAGTGATAGACTTTAAAAGTGTCTGTATTCTTCCTTGAAATCGTATCATCTGCTGCTGTGGAAATCCTAAATGGCACGATTTTTCATGTTGGATTGCCAATATTGTTCAACAGAAAGAAAAAAAAAATACATCCTGGAACATTTTCTATTCTCTACGACATGCCATATTTATGAGAGTGATGCACAGGTTTTTATTGCCTGGTTCCAGACATGAAAATTTACTCTTTCCTGAGCTTGAGCTAAAACTTAATTCCAATTTTATTTGAAAGGAGAATTTAACACAAAATATAGCAAAGAAAGGATGGAATAAAACTTGAAAAAAGTTAAATTAATAGGTGACAAGGGAGAGCATTCACAGACAGATAGAAAATTAAAAAAAGGTGGCAATAACAAGGAAAAGCAAATTAAAATTCTTATGTTCCTAGCATTTGTATAGGAGCATCACCCACATGTTCTGGCCTAGAACTAAGGAGTTCCCTATATTTCTAAACATTTATAGTAGATATAGCTTCAGTGAGCTTAAATTTCCAATTGACAAATCATAAACAAAAGACTTCTAAGACAGGAAAGGGAACACATATCAGTTTTATGTTGTCTTACTATGTAAACCCTTTTCAAGTTGGAAAAGAGTGGAAGGTTTGTTGGTTGGTTGGTTTTATTGATCTTAGGAAAAGGAGGCCATTTCCACAATATTTCAGGATATTTTTTCAGTTTCACTTCTCTTTTAAATACTAGAAGGAATACGTCTGCTCACTTTTTGCAGTGCTCACCAAACTATATAACTTTGGAAATATTTTTTATGTGCTGACCAGACGATGGAGAGATACAAGGCAGTCAGATCACTCAGAAGTTAGAGCTGAATTATATTTTCCTTTTACTTGTTCCTCAAAAAGATGTTTTCAGAAGTGCTGGAATGAGAATGCAATGCTGAAGCAGTAGTTCTGAAACACAGAAGTGTTTCAATGATTGCAATAAAAGCCAGAGAAATGAAGCACCACACTTAAAAAACTGGCATAGAATGAAAATGGTATTTTTCCTCATTTCCCTCAATATCCCATAGGTTAGGATATTCTCCTATGAGTTCTCTTTTCAGGAGCTTTTACTCATCATGTTCCACCTACCAGGCAAATGTCCTAGGCTCCATATTGCAGATTTTTTTTTTTTTATTTTTGGTATGTGACACAATTGCTATCTAAGTAGTTGATGCAAGGTTCCCTCTATCAGTGCCCTTGTGTAAGGCACAGCGGTGGGAATGTCACGGATGTGAGTTACTCACAGTCCGTGGGGAGCAACTGGAATCAGTAAAATCTGTTTACAGCAAGAAACTCTTAGATGAATGCTGGAACAGCTTCCATTTGTTTTCCTTTGTTCCAGACAGGCTGGGTGCTGGGTGCATCAGAAACCCCAGAGCATACAGATGAGCTGAATCCTGGGGACCCACTGGGAGGTTCAGTGAGTGCTGAGCACACCTGAGGAAAGAGAGGAAATTTTTTCTTTCTGGGGAGAGGAGAAATTTAAGTTCATTTCTTTTCCTTGACTCAGATTGTGGAGGAGAAATTAGTTTCTGATGGAGGTATTTCTAATGAACATGCACACTTTTCGTGTGTCCTGAGTATTTCCAAATAGTGTATTTAATATTCAGTAATAATATGCTTTCAGTTTTTGTTATCTTACAACTGGGAGCACTGACATCAGAATTCAAACAGTATATATTCAAATGCTGCTCAACACTGTGAGAGGTATTTTTGCAGTAATGGTTGAGTTACATGAATTTAATTATTCTCATGGAGAATTTTCTTTAAAATTAAATAGTGTCTGTGCCTTGC
>VWYO01010830.1:281085-294242 GCA_013400275.1 Rhadina sibilatrix
AAAAAAAAGAAAAAAAATATATAGCTAAATAAATACGCATTTATTCCATGTGGTTACTGCCTTTGCTGCATATTTGTCAAATAAATAAATACACAAGCAATTTGCTGAGTTAAGAAGGGTTATCCCTAAATAAAGAAAATGATTGTTAGAGTGTTATTTCCAACCAGATTATTATTGTGCATTTACTCATAACTGCCCTCTGTCGCAGCTTTCATTATGCTGCCAGCTAGAAATGACAGCCTGACAGCTCTGTTGTTTCTCTGGGTCAGTTTTATCTCAGTTGCTGAATACTCAAACCTCATTAACTTGTTGCCAGGCCTCCAGAACTGCAGGGATTGATGTCTGCAAATATAACCCATTTAGTAACAAGCAGTTTTGCATTAATTTTATTTTTCTGATGGGTTTAAGGGGGGAAAACCACAGCTGAACATTGGAAAAAGGGGCTGTTGGTCTGGGTACTTCAGTGAGTACTTACATGAATAATATTTGAGTCATTTTTCACACATAACAGATTGTTTTTCTGCTAAAGGAACTGAATACATTTTCAATTCATTCAAAAATTTTGGCCTATATCTAGTCTATTCCATTTTTTTATTGTTTTTCTGTAGAGCAGCTGGATTATTAGAACCTCTTCTTCTACTAAACCAGCCTCACATATGTATCAGTAAAAATAATCCAACGTGGCAACAAGTGTTCTGCAGTGGAGTGAGTACCTGTGCCCAAATCAGTCTGTGTTTATGCTCAAGGGGACCCTGATTATTATTCTATACTCTTTTGCAGCTGCTCCTGAAGGTCAAGTCAGAGTTAAAATTTTTATATAGCAATCAAAAGTAATTGAAATTGAAAATGTATCCACGGCTGGCAAAGGAGGAATGTGGCTGTGCTTTGTGTGCCTTACTACAGCAACAGAAGGAAGAAGTGACAAACCTCCAGTAAAAGCTCTAAGGTGAGACATCCCAAGAGATTTAGCAGGAATAACCACGCAGCACAAAATAATCATTGAGATGACTCCTTCCCTTTCTCCATGGATATATTTATCTCTCCAGTATCTACTGCACAGCATTTAAAGCAGCAAACACTGAAGACATCTTCCCTTTGAATAATATCTGCAATTAAAGCAATTACTTAAAAAGAAGGCAAGTTTTAACTTTGAGGCCTGCTATAGGCTAAACATGTCTTAAGTTTTTGTTGTTAGTTTGAATATTATATAGTTTGATGATGTGCAAAATCAGTAGGTATTTTTCTCCATTATCATCCTATTACCTGGTGAAAGTAGGACCATGAATGACATTATAACTAGCCAGCATCAGATGATTACTTTTGGTTCATTTAATATATAAAAAATAGATTAATTAAAAAAAATAGAGAGAGAAGGTCTTTATACTGAAACTCTTAAACTTGTGTTTCAACCATTTTAATTAGTATGGACTAGGAGCCTTCTCTCTGAGTCACAAAAACTACAAGAAGAATGACAGATAACACTGTTTAGGAAGAAACTGTGGGGACATGGGAGCTAAGTGTGTGTCTTTACCTGCAGTTTCTTTCCCAATCAGGATTGAGGCATCTTGGCAGGACAGCAAAAGCTCTAACCTTTTACTGCTGAATTGTGCATGTCACTGGCTATGAACAGCACATCAGCTGTCAAGGCTGTAAATCCAGCACCTCTCTCCTTGTAAAGGGAATAACCACATATTCACATTTTGTTTCCAAGGTGATGGATGTAAAAAGTATCAAAGCCTTCCACTAAACAAATCAAGGTATTCTTGTGCTATGCTACGTAAGTGGCTTAGGTAAGTAACCCTAACCCTTTTCATGACACTCAAAAAAATTCTGTAAGGGGTAAGTCTGTAGTCTCAGAAGTTCAGGTTTCTGCTCTGCTTGAGCTCTACAAGTTAAAACCACTGAGGATAGCTCAGATATTGCACTAAAGCAGAAGGTGCAGTGCTGAGCAGCGCTGACTGCTCCGGGCTGCTTGAGGCACGTACAGCAGCACAGACTTGATTTCTGTTTTCCATTATCTTTTGACCTTCTGAATGAAATGGAGTTTTGATAGTGAGAAATCTTTATCTTTGACCTAATCCTGCTTCACGCCATTAGAGTGGAGTTAGCACCAAATAGTGTAAACACACAGAAGGGTCAGAGCACCCCAGCTTAGTCTATGTCTGATTACAGTGTAATCATTCTTGGTGGCAATAGCTGCTTCTTTATTTTTGCCAGTGTTTGGCTCAATAAATAGCACTGTCATCTTGTAGAAGGAGTCTTCAGTGTTCTGTAACAATTGTAAACATAACTCTACACGTGATTCATAAGCATTCTTAATCCCATCAAGCACACATGGACACTGTAGCGCAGATCGTTGAAATGATGATTTTCAGATATGACTGCCTAATATTAAGTAACTAAGGGTCAAATTTTTCAGGTGAGGTGAATATCTGCAGCTTCTGCTGAATAGCAAAATGTCTGGATTTGACTGGCACTGTCCAGGAAAGCCACACTCATTGAAATACCTCAGGACCGTGTGCATTTTCAGAGTACTTCTTACGCCATGCAGGCAAAGCTGCCAGCTTTTTCTCAAAAACAGACCTGCCAGTTGGATTTTAATTAGGTACACAAATATATCTTTTTCTTAATACTCATTTTGTAGATATGTCCTGAGAATAAAGGCTGAAACGCCTTGATAAATATATATAGTAAAAGGCATAGACACAGCAGGACACAAAGACATATGGCAATATGGAGGCAGAAGCTTTCTTGACAAAAGAAATAAATGGCATATGTATCTTGAACACCTGAGTGGGGACAGTTTAGATGAAGAAGAAAGATAGGCAAATTAAAACCTAAAAATCTCTGAAAATTGGTATAGACCTCCCAGGCAAGATTTTAAAAAAAAGAAAGATAAGGAAAGCCTATAAAAAGGATAGATCATTAATCATTGGAAATTCAATTAGTTTATATTGACTGGCTGGAAATTATGGACTTGATAAGGGGTACCTCTTCCTGGAGGACAGGACTCCATTCTGAAAGATTTTGCTGGCTACTCAGTAAAAGCACAGGCTATTTTGTACTTGCTCTTCATATTGCTGGAAAACAAGACAAGGATGATAAATAAGATAAAAGTTGAGAGTCATGTAGAATCTAGTGATCTCAATGTCATCAGAACTTCAAATGCCCTTGAGGTTATAAATGTGGAAGGCAATATCTCAAAATCACTGGACTTTAAAATATAAATAAATAAAATAGAGAGTGAGTACATGTGGAATGAGTTGGAAAAAAAGTAAAGTTGATTAAAATCAATTTGAGGTTTGGGAATTTAGTGTGAAAAAGTATCTAGATAGCAGAGAAGCAGCCCTGGGAGCTGGCCCTCAAGAGACCTTGTTTAATGAGAAATGGCTGAATTTTTATTCTTCTGGATGGTGTAGTTTGGAAATAATTTTTGTAGTCTCTTGGGAAATATACCAGTCAAACAATTATTTCTCATGAAAGCCTTGTCTGTTGCTTCAGAAGGCACTATTTACTTACACTGATTCTTTAAATGAGACATTTCAGTGTGAAGGGGAGATTACAATACAGACTGATACTTCTAGACAAACAGGGGAAAAAAGGTGTATTCACTGAAAACTTTAATGATTTTGCAGATCTTCCTGTTAGAATAGGAGTAATTTTATCCTCCCAGAAATAACACTCGAGTTATGTAAAATCAGCAGGTTGAGAAGATTTAAGCAGTAAGGTATGCATATCATATGGAAGTCAAGAGGGGGTTCTCTTAAAATAAAATGTTATCATAATTTCATAGGACAGGGAAGGCTGATATTTGTCAGGGCTTGTCTAGATTAAAAGCAGTATTTGCTGTGATTTTTTTTTTTTTTTCCTTTAGCTTTGTTGCTCTGGTCTTCAGTGATCTTAGTAAGAGATACTGCTTAGGGAATGTGCAATCTGCCAGACTGCAGGTAGTGGAGTCAAAATTTTCCTTTTTCTCTCAGAACTACAAAGCAGCTTTATTATGCAGAGACACCCTGTGTTCCACCTTTTAAAACAATGATTCCTAGTGTTCTGATCTGCATGTAACCAATAACTCAGTGGTTAAAGCGCTTTCATGAACCACTGGTAAATTTTGCTCTATTTCAGTAGTGATGAAGGAAATTAAGGCCTCTTGTTCTGAGTGAATGAATTCTTGTATTGCTGGGCTATTGATTAGAAATACCAAGGACTCATTCCCAAAAATTCAAGAAATTCAATGGGAGCAGCTTTTTTTCCTCTCTGCAAAGTGTTTGAAGCGAAAATAAATTTTAAAGTAATACGAGTATTTTATATAACATGTATTTTTCATGTCAATGGCTTATGTTTAGGGAACAATACACAACATTTTATTAAAATCAGTTGTCCTGACATCCATGCACACAGATCCCCCTTCTTTATACAAAGTGTAGGCTCGGGGGTGGGTGTAGCTTGGTTTGGGGTTTTGACTCAAGTGTTGAATGGAAGAATCAATTAATCCTCTAAATTTAATGGGCTGCCAAGACACTGATCTGGAGAGAATGTGTCATGGAGAGGTTTCATTTGTGACATTGTAGTACAAGTATTTAAAGCATGTTCTTTGCATTTAAGACAAATTTAATTTTTATTTAGCTAGATGGTTTCCCAGTAACAGCAGAGTGTAATTGTTTCTTTCATAAACCAAAAGCTTCCTGCTGTGAGCTATTTTCTTATTCCAGAATGCTGCCTGGAACTTTGGCCTCAGCCTACAGTGACATCTGAGAAGTTTCACATTGCAAATTACATCAGCTTCCTATTCAGTGTTTGGCAGGACATTAATGTACACGTATCTCAAGATATTTGCTTTTACAACTTGCTTTAAGTAAGTTTGACAAGCCAATTCTAACTCAGAGGAGGAGCAGCTCAGGTAGAGGGCTCAGGGAGCAAACATCTGATCATATTTCCTTGAGGTAAACTGATGGTTAAAGAGACATAAATTACAATTAGACACTGTTAAAATAACTGAGATATTCCCAATAACAGAACATTTTAGTTTCCATGGATAGGGAACAATACTCTTAAAATCTTTTTCTGGAGCTTGTAGCAAAAAAATCTGAAAAAGCATCTTGGATTTTCCAATCTAATGTTGAAGTCTTTGGTAGAAAATAATTTTATGTTGTTTTCAGTTTCTAAGTCTGCAAAAACAGAAAAAATTAATAAAATGAACGCTTATATCAGAGAAATTTTTCACTGATTTTGGTTTTGGTTAATACGACAATTTTATGACCATTTATCAGATCAAATTAATTTTGCAAATTAACCTGTGGTACTACAGAATGTGGATTATCTTAATTATGGAAATGTGGTTTCTATTACTATTCCATTATTATACCATCCTATTTATGACTTTATGGTAATAATTGCAGGGTATAATTTTCACAGATATTATCACACCCCAAACTGCTCATTCTGCTGCACATTATTTCATAGAAGCTGTTAGGTGCACCTGCTTAGAATGTATATTGTGAAGTTAAATAATATTTCAAAGAGAGATTAAAAATTAAGAATGTCTAGAAATGATTAATTGACAGTGTCTAGATGCAATGGTGATAAGCCTCTCAAAAAGGTTTCTATCATCATAATGGTGAACTTTGGTGTAAGATATGATAGTATTAATGTTTCCCACTGTTTGCTATGGAAAATTAATTGTTCAGTTTGGGTAAACTAATTCAGTTAATTTTCAAAGATTAACTCCTCAGTAAAACCTTCCTCAAGTGCCTTCAGTTTTCTCTTTCATAGCTTGCACACAAGCCCATGCAATTTTCCCCATCCAGGGCATGCCCACACAGGTGAATTAAATTCTTTGCAGTTGTACTGCAGAGTGATTACTGGAAACAGAAGAAAATAAAAAATACTAAGCAGAATTGTGGTAGTGCAGCACTGTGGTGTGTGCACAAATTAGGGTTTCTGGGAGGGTAAGAAAGAGTTTGATGTCTTTTGGTTTAGCCCAAGTGACGGCGATCGTGAAATAAAGATGTCACAGAGCTTTCGCTGCTGCAATATCAGCAGATTTGCAGATTTGTTCAAGTTCTGGCTTTCCTGATTTGAACAGATTCCATGTTTTACTCAATTCACCTCAAGACTGCTGATTCTTTTGCACTCCCTAGTAGGCATTGAAGCTTCCTCAACCTGAATTATTTGCTGTGAAATGTCCCAGGTTCATGGAATTTGGCCTGTAACAGCTTGAAAAGCCCAAACTGTTGTCACATCAAGACCCATTGTAAGTGCTTGTTGTAAAGGGACATTACGGCTTCTCAAAAAAACCTCACGCCGAAGCAGCAAGGACTACATTTTTAACTGTGGGCAAGGCAGCATAGTAATTTTGAGAACCTAAACTTGAGCAAGTAGTCCCTGGCAGCAGAGGAATGCCAGTCATTTCTTGCAGCGGGCAATTAATATGCATGAGTCTAGAATCCTCTCTGGGTTTGTGTGATAAAACACCATGAAGTTGATTGGACTGCTTTTCCCTTGCAAAGTGTAGCTTCCCTTTGATTCTGAGGAAAGTCCTAACTCTGTTTGATTATGAGGTCCTGCACAAATCCTCAGGGGAGGTAAGCAGAGGTCCCTGTACGTTGTGTCTGTCATAATTTTCCTATAACGGCTCTATTATGGATAATTCCCTGGAAGTCAGCTGTAAAGCTCAGCAGGTCCCCTTCTGATATCCTTCACATTTGGATAATTAACTGAGCTGTTTGAACAACAGAAACTTTATAATGTTCAGCAGTGGGAGTCTCGCAGCTGATCAGCTTTACCTTCATCAGCACTTGTCATTTTAACACTTGAAGGGTAATGTTTCAGGATGAATATAATCTTCAGCAGGAAAAGAAAAGATTTTAAATGTACAGGAAAATAAGGGCTTCAATAAATTTGTTATGCAGACTCTAATACTCCTTGTGTTGCATTGCTCATGTACTCTGTGCTGCTGCCTTAAGAAGGATTTAGTCAACCTTGTATCTCCACAAAACAGGCTTTGCTTCATTGCAATGGAAAAACAAGTAAAGGATCCTCACAAATGCATCCCTGACATCCTGAGAAATGGCAAGCAGGAAACCTTCGTGCTGATCACAGCGGTCTTACCCAGGCAAAACTTAATTTGTTTAGAAACAGTAAAATTAAATAGCTCCTTATTTTTTCTTCAATTCTTTTAATAGTTAAAAATTACCCAAGTACCAAGCCTCCCTGCATAGCTCAAACAAGCAAAGTTGTTGGTTTCTACTGAAATTCGGGTCTATAGGACACTGAAATGTGACCCTAATTGACATTTATTTATTATCCAACTGCCACAAAGA
The DNA here is from genome assembly GCA_013400275.1 of Rhadina sibilatrix. Taxonomy (NCBI): domain Eukaryota; kingdom Metazoa; phylum Chordata; class Aves; order Passeriformes; family Phylloscopidae; genus Rhadina; species Rhadina sibilatrix. The sequence goes on from VWYO01010830.1 coordinate 288,408, forward strand.
CTCTCTGCAATTAAGAGTGGTTCGTAAATCACGGTGCACTACTTAGTGGCCTGAAAGTTTGTTGCAGTAGAAAATTACTAATTACAATGAGATGTTCTTTTGAGATGGCTAAATGTAACTGGAATAAGAAATACATTTTAAAATATAGCAAAAGCAACATATACATGGTGGTTAGAAATATCCACATTTATTGAAGCAATTTAATCTAACTTTAATGACCTACATCAACTACCAAAATAATCTTCAAAGGTCTATTCATTATTCCTAAGTTTCTGGATGCATAGAGGCCTAAAGAACATAAATGCAACCTGACAAATCTGATTAAAAAAGAGAAAACTCTCTATACTGAGATAATTCATTATATCCTGGTTAAAAATATTTCCATGGATGAGTTTGTAAGAATAGGCATTGATTCCCATGAGATTCATACTGATGGGGTTACAATGCACTACATCAGGTCAGGTTGGTGTTTGCCTTCTGAAGAGAATTGTTCAGCATTTGCTTCCTTCCCCCCGTGACCCCCTCAGCTCGGGTAAGAGCAAGCACAACAAATGTTGTGTTATGTCAGAGTGACTGATAGCAGAGAGGCTGTTCTAAGCCATTCTTAGCACAAAATAGGCTGCTTTCTGTGAGATAAGTAGAATGCCTTTTCAGTTAAAGAGGTGCCAGTTTCTCTAGGTCTTTATGCTCCTCTGAGATGTGAACTTATCCTTTAACAATACAAGCAATGCCTAGGCTTGTTAGCATTGCCTCCCATGATAATATTTCTTTATCCTAATAAAGTGAAAGAATATGTAGTATAGCAAGTCACTCTACAGCCAGGTTAACTTAATATTTCATTAAGACAGAGGCCATTAAACTGTACCTGCAGTTAGGTAAAACAAAACTCTGTGCTAAGCACATCAGGATTTTCTCTGACATCTTTCTCAGATTGCTTTACATATTCTTTTGTAATACTTGAGGAATAGCTCTCTAAGTTTTACTGATCTCTTTCTTATAAATGCCTCATGCTAGAATTGTCTCTGCAATGCACAACTCTAAAACAACAAAAAAATTGATATACTGAAAGACTTTAATCACCTACTAGAGCTCAGATAAGCCAATATTAAAACACATTTATGCACGAACAACTAATAACTAATAACTGAAAGAAATTACATGCAACTTGAGAAACCATTTCTTAATTGTTGCTCATTAAAATAAATTATGGTATAATACCCCATTTACAATGCCGAAAATAGAATTTAGCAGCAGTTGTTCTGTCAATTTATCTTTCCTTCTAGCTTTTTATGGCAGTTATGTTTTTGAAAATAATTTGTCCTAATCAGATGGTGTTATATTTTACCAGCTAATAGCTACACCTCCTTGCAAGCATATCCTTAGAGAGGCGTTGGTTTAAACATTAAAACTTACACTTATTAGAGCTAATTGAATGTTATTGTAGTGAACATAAGGAATCGTTGCTGTGGTTCAAATAATGTGCAGATCCTTACAGTTGCATTGCTCTCTACAGCTTTATTTATTGTAGGCCATACAAGATTATTATGGAGAGCACACAGACATAAGATAAATATCTAATACTTGGTTATTATTGTAAGGAAGGTTCAGCTCATTCAGTCAACGTGGCTTTTGAACCAGCTGTAGGGAATCTCAGTACTGCTCCTGTGCATCTTCAGCTGGATGCCTCACCTGGAATTGGGAACACCTGGATCCAAAGGAGGAGAGAAAACCACCAAAGTGGGAGCATGTTGATCATCCACAGTTCCCAAATAATATGAGTTCTTTAGGACTTGGCCTGATTGATGTGAAGCTTTTGCTTGAAATCACTAACTCATATGGACTCAAACATAAAACAAGTTTTGGTTTTCTTGCAATCCAGTCACAATTTACCCCTTCCTTTCTTTGTTGTTAAACTAATGTCTCAGATGCCAACATCATAAGCACACAGTAAAAAGATTTTTTTTTAAATCTGAAATAAATATTTTCAGTTATATTATTTATATTTCAAGAATACAATTCTAACCTTATTTTATCTTTCTCATGGTTTAATTCTCAATTTAGTTAATTCCATTTTTTCAAGATGGTTCTGTAAAGGATGGCTACAGCTTAAATTGTGGAGATGTCTGCTCTGTGGAGTGGAATCAGAGAATTTTCTGAAGTGACATCAGACTGAGCTGACAGAAAATATGACTGAAAATCGTCCAATTTTCCAATAAGCTTCTCATTTATTAGACTTATTTATGTTTATTAGGTAGCATTTGGCACCCACAGGAATGGCTATAAAGTTGTTCTAATGGGTTTCCAAAACAGCTGCTCGATGAATGGAGCTGGGGATGTTGGAAGAAGCTTGTTGTCCTCTGCTCCTCCTTTTGCCATGATCTCTGCTTATTACAGGCATGAGTGCACTACTAACTCTGCCCTGCAAAGCATTGACTTTGGGGGCTAATAAATGTTTTCCTGTTTTCATCCCAGCTTTAAATATTTGTCTCTGTTGGCCTGCGAAAAAGTGCGTGCCCTTCAGGAATGTGTGGCATACAAATAATTAGTGCTTGTCAAGGGAGGGAAAAGGAGAAAGGTGAGAAGTGTAGTGCACATCTAAAGTGAAATTTGGGGTCAGAGACATTTGGATAAAAACCCAGAAATGTAAAGGTTACAATATTTTTTTCTATTTTCAGTGACATTGTAAACTAGAATCTGGCTCTTCTTTCTGCTTTTTTGGAGAAGGCTGTACTACTCAACTGTACAAGTAAGTTTTTTAGGTTGCACTTTAGAGACTTAATGCAGTAGAATATCTATCTCTTTTATTCACTTATTGTTTCTCTGAGGGGTTGCTACAAAAGGAAGCAAAAACCCTTTATACCAGAAACCCTCTGTCATATAAGTTATCTCCTTCCATCCATAGTACTCCTTTAAAGGCTGAAATAAAAAGTAGATAAAAAGAGTTGGTACCATTAGATGAACCCTCTCAATCTCTTTTTTCCTGGGGAAAGGGAACTGGGGGAAGAAGGTCATCATTGTTTATTCTAGAAGTTATTAAACTCTTGTTTTATTTGTGTTCAGTACAGATTACTGAGACTTAAAAGTTTGGAAGCCTGGAAAGAAAAGGAGAAGCTGGGAAAAAGACAGGCAAGAAAGAGAAAAGAAATGAAGTAAAATAGAGAGGAATACACTAAGAAGATGAGGTAAAAAAATAGTCATGATTGCATCTATGTCAGTGTGAATTGTTAAAACACTTCTCTCTCTTCTCAGAATTATTCCCGAACTTTCTGTTACGTGAATACTTTCAAGCACTGAAATGTATGAATTACCATAATGAAGAATTAAGGCTGATCTCCAGCTGCACCATTCCTGATGTCAAAGCTATGTGGTATGCTCTTTAGTTACACTAAATCTTTGCCATTTTCCCCACAAATTTGTTATATTGTGTAGTGCATTGCTTAAGACAAAGATCACAGGGTTGTTTAGGTTCATCATCCTGAATGACTTCCATCGCTATACATGCAAAATTCTTTTTTATTCATTATTATATTGCTGCTCCTTTTCTTAAAGGAGGCTCAAAGTGATTGAGGCTGGAACTAGGATGTTTCCAATAATTTTAAATTTTTGATCTGAGACACACAGGATCTGAATTTTTGGGCATGCCATGTCCTGCTAATGAGCTTCCAGCTACATCTGGTTTTCTGGACAGGTAGGGCTCTTGTCTTTTCTCTTTCAGATAAGGGCTGCATTTCTTTGAGTACAAAATGCAACATAGGCAGCCTCCTTCTACATCTGGTCGTGGGCCATCTGCTGAGCACATATAGAATTCCCAATTATGAAGGCTGCCCTTCACCCTGTGACCCACACAAAAGCATAACTTTGGCTCCATAACACCTCCCTGTTGCTCGTGCAAGCAGTCAGAAAATAAACTACTGTGGAGGAGTCCTCTCTTTTTAATCTCTTTTCATGAGAAGTTCCCTGCTTCTCCAAGAAGGAAAGTGGTTGATGTTAGGCCCTCAGATCTGAACAACTGCCTACTGAGCATGGCACACACTGTTTTAGCAAAGTCAGTATTTTGTATTTGTATTTCATATATTCAGGATACAAGTGTTTTTGACTTAGTTCTAGCTATTGGCCTTTACATCTTTAGAAAACCAAACTTCAAACCTCTGAAGCAGAGTAACCTAAAAGGAGGCATTTGAAGTAGCCACTAGAGGAAAAGTGGGATTTAAATTAATTCCCTGAACCAAAGAATAACTGTACAACAGAAAGAAGGCATTTTGCACACATACATACACATATTTTTCATTATTGCTATCTAACCAGAAGTTAATTCTTTCCCTTTCTTGACAACCAAGCCAAAAATACTATCCCAACACCATATTCCTCTAGCTCATCACACTCCTGTGTCATCTTTCTTTATGTGCTCCATTCAGGTCAGAGATGGAAAAAATCCTGTTTTTCATTGCATTGACAACTTATCATTCAGTTCCTGGGGTGAATGGTAGCGTGATGCCAGTTCAACAGATAAGGAATTGCTTACATTTCTACTAACTTTAATTGAATGTGCTAAATTAATAGACACATTCCAAAGCAAATCTAAGACCAAGATTCCAGTCCAGAAAAATACACAGGTTTTGAAATCACTTGGTATCCATACCCAGATTTACCTGCTGCAGAAATGAGATTGAACAGGTATCTGCAACCTTGTCTTCAACCCTGTGCCTGTATAGCCTCTGCAGCACGAAACAAAGCGTTCAAAATAGCATTTTTAAAGCTAGAATTTGCCTTTTTTAGACATTAGGTTGCAAGCAGAATTTTGTAGAGCAGCTAAAAGGAAACCTCAGCATGCAACATTCCTTGCTTTTGCAGTCCTTTTTTTTAAGGGGAAAAAAATATTTGACATCTTCTTTGCAATTTTTATTGCTGCTAGAGAAACATTCCATATCTGTTAGATATATGCATTGGTTTAGGCAGAAAACCAGCTTGGAGAACGTAAAATCCTGGCTTTTCCTTTCTTTTTAACATCTCCTTATGGCATATTTACTGTATAACCAGTAGATACTTTGCCAAGTTAGGATTAAGATGGAAAAAATAAGGTTCTGTTAAACCAAAGACCAAGAGCTTATTAAAGTAAGAACTTGGCTAATACCCCTCTGGGGAACTGCAAAGTATTACTAAGATATAGATGCTACAGAAAGGATAAGAATCCTTATGGAAAACATCTCCATACTTGAATAAAATGGGCAGTTGGTTGGGGCAGTAGAAATATCAAAACCACTGCACAGTATAACTGAAATTGTACTGCTGCTATAAGTTAATATTAAAGCAAATCTAAATTGTACTTTCTGTAAATTCACTTTCTGTCCATCCAAAAAACCAAACCAATGAAACAAACAAAACAAAAAACCCCTAAAGGACCAGAAACATCCCCCCCCCCAAAAAAAAACCCAAAAAATCCCAAACTCAAAACAAAAAAACCCCCAAACAACAGAAAACAAACAAACAAACAAAACCAACAACAACAAAAATACCCAAAACATCCTCACAACATGATTTTGCTATTATGCTGGTGCCACTTTTTCACACCCCCCTTGCAATTGGAGCTGGCAGAGCAGAGGTTGTAATTTCACACTGTTGCCATCTGCAGACATTTCCCCTTTAATAATGGAGAAATTCTGGTTATTAGGCTACACTGAGCTCACATTATCAGCCCTTCTGTTGGTAGGTTCTGCAGTCTTCCACAGAACAGGAGTGGAGCTTTCTTCCCCTCCTACTGCACATTCTCTTTCTGTGGGTGCTCTTCCACCCACACTTCCTGCTGCTGCTTAGCAGAGACTGATAACAAAAAAACAC
>VWYO01010840.1:0-26756 GCA_013400275.1 Rhadina sibilatrix
AGTCTGGGGTTTTCCTCTTCCCCGGGGAGACCACTCTCTACAATGAGGCCTGTTTCCCTGCTGTAGGTATCTGTGAGAACAGCCTGGACGGGCTGGTGTTCGAGTCGCTGATCCCCAAGCCTATCCTGCAGCGCTACGTGTCCCTGCTGATGGAGCACAGGAGGATCATCCTGTCCGGCCCCAGCGGCACGGGCAAAACCTACCTCGCCAACCGCCTGTCGGAGTACATGGTGCTCAGGGAGGGCAGGGAGCTGGCCGAGGGCATCATCGCCACCTTCAATGTGGACCACAAATCCAGCAAGGTGAGCGCCTGCAAACCCTCCTCGCTCCAGCACACACACAAAATGAGAGACTGTGGATTTCTCGTATCTTCTTTTCCCCTTGTTTGAGCTGGGATTACTGCACGAGAGTCACAGTGCTCATGTTCAGGTTCAGTGTTCATTGATTCTTATCTACAGTACAGCCTCACGAACCCTGAGCTCTAACTAGCTGGTAGAGAATGGAGGTTAAATGGATGCCTCTAACTCTTTCCGAGGTTATTTAAGTGCTAATTACCCAATAACAAGGTGACACCTATATTGTTATTACCCAGTAATGACCACGCAAGGCTCGCAATGCAGACCTTTTTCACCCAATAAGAAAAAACCACCCAAAACCAAGAAGAAGGTGAAGAAGAAGGATTTAGACCATATTGCCCAATATATATTACTATATACTAAAATCTTAAATCTAAGTTTTTCATCCTGTGAGAGCACACACTTCTATTCAAACTACACACCCACAACCCCAGTGTTATCACTCAATTTCGGAAGCCTGTTCCAAGGCCTCAGGTCAAATGTAGTGCTTGCTTGAGGGTCGGTGCATTTTAGAACAGAAAGCCTGAAATTTTCAGCCTCCTGGGTTCCAACAAGAGACCTTTCTCAATCTGTCATGTTGAACATCCCTTTGTTTTCAAAGCATTTTGTTAATCCTGAAGGAAATGGTATTTAAAGGTTTTCAGATTCACCTGGTTATGAGTCTGGAAGAGCAGGCTTCCAGGTGTGTATTCAAACACCTAAAGGTGTCATGATTTTCAAGTGTTTAGGAGCCCATTTTATGCAGGTGTGTAACTTACTGCCCAGGAAGTTAAAACACCTGCATAAAATTCCCAGAGACTTAAGCAATCCCTACTGCATGTGGGCACTTTTCCCAAAACCCTCAAATGCGTCCCCAGGCTGTCAGGAGCTTCTGCAGCTACAGGTATCAGCAGTTGTAATCATGTGCTGGGTTTGGAGGGGCTGTTGTGCAGACACGTTCCTGGGCAGGTAAGGCATATCTTGCTTTTTTATGTGCTGCTGGTTTTGAATATACTTCCAGTGATCATCTAGATTAAAGAAAAGGGAAAAAAACAAAAACAAAACAAAAACAAACAAAACAAAACAAAAAACAAACAACCCAAAAACAAAAACAACACCACCCCACCCTGTATATTTGATGGCCTTAGGCATATTTTCCTCTGAAGGAAAGGGATGGTTGATATTGTGGTTGTAAGGTTGTAAGTATGATTTCAAACATGCTTTAAAGCTGCTGGGAACATTTCAACCACTCATTAGCAGCACCAAAAGCTTGTCCTTCTTTCCAGCATTACTGAAGGCATCTAAATTTGGCCTCTGATGGGGGATGGTTTGTTCCAGATTAATTTTGTCAGCTGTATTTTGGTGGAAACACAGTTGCAAGATGATATAACAAATCTAGCTGGGATGCAGAGTTTGGTTTGGTATGGGGAGAGTTGATCAAGTTCCTGAAAAGAAACAAAAATATATTTCAGACCTCTTAGGTCTGAAATTGATGAATAAAAACCACAAGCTAAATTACAAAATATTACCCCTCTTCAGGTAGTCTTTCACAGGATTTCTGGTACAATCTCTGAGTCTTCAGCATACACTACAAAAGAGAAAGAGAACCATATCTTGTGTTTACTCCTAGAAAATGTGTGATTTGTTAGATGTCAAAGTATTTTAGATTTTGTTACCAAGCTTATCTATCTTAATTGATTTTTTAAGAAATGTGAAGAAAAAAGATTTTTTTCTCTTCTTTTCTTTATATCTGCTTTTCAGGAACTCCGCCAGTACCTGTCCAACCTGGCAGACCAATGCAACAGTGAAAATAATGCTGTGGATATGCCTCTTGTCATCATTTTGGATAATTTGCACCACGTTAGCTCCCTAGGAGAGATCTTTAATGGACTCCTGAACTGCAAGTACCACAAATGGTAAAGAAATAGTATCAGAACACATTGGAAATGTGAATCCTGTACTCAGAGCACTGCTCCTGTAAAATCCAATCACAAAACCAAAGTCTACAATAATTTAGTAATGTGGAGGAAGACAACCAGGCTGTCCATATTGTGGACAGTACTTCTGAGGGATCTTTTTCCTTTATAAAATGACCCATTTTTCTGAAATAATTAATTAAAAAGTAGTTGTATTTGCTTCATGATGTAGATCATTACTAGTAAAACCCCGTTTGTAGCGAGAGGTCCTGCTTTGGGACTTCTGGTTTGCTTTCAGAATTTGATGTTCTCAGAATCTCAGTAGAGAATTTGGTCATAAGTAACTACAAAACCTTCTTTGACAAAAGAGTTTTGAATAACCTTTTTTAATTTTCAGGTTTTACTTAAAACCTTTCTTTCAAAGTTCACAAGTTTGATTTGTTTGGTTTTTTTTCTCCCAATAGTCCGTATATTATTGGCACAATGAACCAAGCCACTTCCTCCACACCTAATCTTCAACTTCACCATAATTTTAGGTACTGTTTTTTCACGTTTCTTATTTTTGTTTGTGGGCTGGCAAAGGATTAATGGCTACTGAGTCATCTGAAATTGTTCTTATCAGCTGAAATAGCAAAGTGAGAGAGAAATGCCATTTGCTCCTGGTTACTGCCCTGACATGTGTAACTTGATGATGGTGCTGTCATTAAAGGAACTGGGCTCATAAAACTTTTATTTTACAGAGGATTGTTAAGATATTTAGTCTTCTACCAGATTTTCAGTAAGACAATATTTAGGCAAAGAAGATTAACAAGAAATGAGCTGAAACAGTGCACAATAAAAATGGGTTCATCTAGTGAAATATTCCAACTTTTGCTGAAAAACATGTGTGACTGGAATAGCCCATTTGTATGCTGATAATCTGGAAATAAGAAGAGAAATGTAGTTGGGAATAGTTAGACTCAGTATCATGGAAGAGAAATAATGGCCATTTCTGCTGTTCTGCTATAGATGGGTGCTATGTGCAAACCACACTGAGCCAGTCAAAGGCTTTCTCGGCCGTTTCCTGAGAAGAAAACTCATTGAAACAGAGATCAGTGGCAGGATAAGGAATGCAGAGCTGGTCAAGATTATTGATTGGATTCCCAAGGTCTGGCAACATCTGAACAAATTCTTGGAGGCTCACAGCTCCTCTGATGTTACTATTGGTAAGTACTCTGCCCAGGCATATGTAAATACACCTGTTTTGTTTCCTTGTAGATCAGCTGTATCTTTGTACACTTCCTTGTGCTGTATCACGTAAAGAAGGCTTTCTTTAAAACCCTTCTTTTAGATGTTATCAATCCTATTTTTGATGCTTATTGTGATTTGAATGTAATATCTGAATTTCCCTCTCCAGGTCCACGGCTCTTCCTCTCCTGTCCAATAGATGTAGATGGTTCTAGAGTTTGGTTCACTGACTTGTGGAACTACTCCATCATTCCATATCTTCTGGAGGCAGTAAGAGAAGGGCTACAGGTGAGCAGGCAAAGGGAAAAATCATAGGTCTAGAGTGGCATCTGTTCAAAAGGCAGCAAAACTCAGTAGTGGCAACATCTTCTGTAGATACGACTTTGCACGTTGAAAATCTGCATGTCTGTGAAAATATAACGAGAATTGCCAATAATTTCTGGCAGAATTAGTCCCTTGAGGCACATCTGAAATGGAGAGTGGAAGAAGTGATTAGATGCCAAACTGCTGATGTTTTCAGTGGGGGAAGTTAGACATACAAATACCTTTCAATACTGTGTTCCAGAAGCACACCTTAAAATTATCCTATGCATCAGAAAAATATGCTTGTGGTCTTTAACTTTGTTACACAGGATTTTCCTTTGGAAATCAAATCTGTCAGCATAGGAACAAAACTGTCCGTGGAGAGAATGTGTTCATGAGTGACAGGAGTGTTATCAGTGACATTTTAATTACTTCTCAGTGTATAAGATGATTTTTTTTAATAGATTCCTTCATAATTCTTTTAGAGGATGAAGTGAAATCATAATTGATTGTCTGTGCTTAGTAATTGGTTCATAATCTGGCAATTTGGAATAATTTTTGGTGTCTGTGTGACTATAAAGCTTGTTGAAATCAGGAGGAGGTTCAGCAGAGAATTGCTATGGATTTAGGTAAGGAAAAAAAATGGAGGTTTTTTAATAACCAGCTCTTTGTTCACAGAAGAAGCCCAGCAGCACCTAATTTAAAATATGGTTTAGAAGTAGTCTTTTACTGATGGCTTCTTACAAATGTGTGAAATGCGTTCTCCAAGTTTTGGGTAAAATTTGGGCAAACTGCAGCTGCCATTTGAAATTTGTCAGTACTTGGAGACCTCATTTTCTTTGGGATGATTGTGGTGAACTCTGAGACTTAAGGAAAACAATAGGTCCTGGAGTACAAAACACACTCAGAAACTTTACTAGAAATAGAACAGGAGAACTATTTTACGTAAAACTTGTTATAAAGGAAGGCAATGGGAGCCAGGAATCTTTGCAACCTAAAACAAAAGAAAGGAGAGCAGGTGACTTTCTTTGCTCTTGAAATGGAGGAAACTGATATTCAAAGTGATGCATGGGCTCCTTGTACTGGGTTTTGGAGCTCTCATATCACTGATCAGTACGTGTGGAAACGTGGAGAAAGAGGGAGTAATTGATAAAACCATCCTTTTGCTTCCTTGTTCTGTACAGTATCTCCATCTTTCCTTAGGGTATTTGAGTGACTTGTGTTCCAGGTGTAAGGACTTCAGTTTATCACTTTGTGCTTTAGATTGTTTATCCCCTTCAGTCCCGTTTCCCCACATTGCACTAATTCATCCCTATTTAAATAATTTCTCTTTTGTTTGGTTGGTGGATAAGAAGATGCACTTTAGTACTTGAAGAGTAGCCAGAGTGGTGCTAATGAACAAGCTAATGCTAGAAATGTGGGTTTCATTTGGGGCTATTTTCTGTTCCCCACACCCACAAACACTCCTCTGAGAGCCCATCTTCTTTCCTGAAATTGCCTGCCAGAAAGGAAAGGCGGACTCCTCATTTTGCTGTGATCTCTGTGGGTCTGCTCTCAGCTATTTTTATATTTCTGTTTCTCATTTAGAGAATTGTTTTGGGTCAAATACAAACAAGCCAAATGGATCTTTAGAATAATTGCTCCCATGGGAGCTGACTTGTTTTGCTCTTCAGAACAGGGGTGTGAAAATCAGAAGGTTGTATAAAACCTGAGTTCTTCCTGCTTGGTGTATCAGTACAGAATGCAGCACAGGAAAAAAGAGGACCCAGAGTCCCTGTGGCTTCCTGCCACTGTCACTCATACTCCAGGGATTTTTTTCTTTCATGCTTTGTGGAACAATCTGTTCTATCCTTGTCCCTTGACTTGCTCCCCAGAAAATATGCCAGTGGGAGGGGTGGACAGACCTGGTTGCCGTGGAAGAGGATCATGCGTCATTTAGCCTCTCTTGAGCTCGAATCCACTCAAACTTGCAGAAGAAAAGACATGAAAAATACAAAATCCTTGCCACCTACTAAATGACATGTATAATTTTAAATTTGAGAACAAGATTAAAATGGGAAATCTGGTTTGCCACATCTTGAAGCCATTATGCTGGGAAGATAGCACAGCAGGGCTGAAGGGTGAAGGGTTTTGGGCTGTGGAGGAGGCTGTGTTTCAGATTGCCTAGCACCATCTGCTGGCACCTCTGCTCCCTCCTGCTTCACAGCACACCACAGGTTGGTACTCAGAGCAATTTAATGCTTTGTGCATGCAAAATCTAAACCCACAAAGAACATCCCAAGGAGAAATAGTATTGAGGAAAGTGAGATAGTCCTAGATCCATCAAAGAACTGGTGAATTTCTTTGCTAGACTTTTGTCTAGCCTGTGCAGGGAGTTAAAGGAAGGGGACAGTGACAAAATGTCAGAGACAAACTCCAGTTGTTAAAGGATGTTGATGGTGATTTTTATAAAGTGGAAATAAACATTTTAAAGGCACCTGTAGTTATATTTACGCTTTTGGAATTCATGAGGCATTGAAATGAATTTATTGTCTAGCTAAGGCAAATGGAATATAACAGGGAGAATACTGTCCAGTAGCACAGTCTATTCCATACAGGTAAACATGTTTAAAAAAACATTTTTGAAACAGAGCTTGCCTGCTTAGGAACCTGACCATAGACAAATGCTGCTGGTGCTTTTTCTTAGTTGAGTACAAAAAATTCTGACTTGAAGACTGTATGCCTTGACACCCATCATTATTGCCTGATGACAGATCTCATGCTTCCTCCTCCACATTCCATGGATGGCAGTTTGTAAGGCAGCTGCCAGTGCAGTCCAGATGTCAGCACTGATGACGTCTTTTGTGTGCTGACATTGTTTAAGTTGACTTTATTAGGTGATGCTGTTTTCAGGCGTTTCTTCCTTCAGCTGGTGCCAAGAGAAGGGTACTGCAGACTCAGGGAAGGTGGTCAGCTCCTTCCAGATCAGTGCCATGACAAAGGGCTTTGTGTGTCATTAGGGTAAGGAAAATCTCACGTTCAGCCCAGCTTGCAAAACGTTTCCTGCAGCCCAAGAAGTGTGGCACATTGGTTTTGGTTAGGCAGGCACTGGATGAGGTGATTGGAATGTTTGGCATGGTTTTGTGCTCTTTAGCTGTACGGGAGGAGAGCGCCCTGGGAGGATCCTGCCAAGTGGGTGATGGACACCTACCCCTGGGCGGCTAGCCCCCAGCACCATGAGTGGCCTCCTCTGCTCCAGCTGCGGCCTGAGGACGTGGGCTTTGATGGCTACTCCGTGTCCCGGGAAGGCTCCACCAGCAAACAAGTTCCAGTGAGTGATGCTGAAGGAGATCCTCTGGTAAGCTTTCATTTCTGGAACCTCAGAACTGTTTCTATTTGCCTTGTTTCTAGGGATTAGAAACAGAAATTGGTTTGTGGCTGTAGACTAATCCCTTCAGTTGTCTCATTTTCTCCTTTTCTCCTTTCTGGAAAAGCTGTGTTTTATCAGTAACTTGAATGCTGCTATTATCTCCAGTCAGTACCTCTTTTCTGAGTCTCAGCATTATTGACCCTGCTTGTTTCCTCCCTTTCCTTCCTTGCCCACTTGCAAAGCGAATGATGCTGTGGCTGTCATGTGGAGTTAATGTTGTTCCTATCTCAGAATACAAATAGCCATGAGCTTCCTTGCCTTTGCAGATGAACATGCTAATGAGACTGCAGGAGGCAGCCAACTACTCCAGTCCCCAGAGTTATGACAGCGACTCCAACAGCAACAGCCATCACGATGACATCCTGGACTCCTCTCTGGAGTCGACATTGTGATCTCCCTCAGACAGAGGTGATTTCACTTGGCAAGAACCCTGATCACACACTCATGAAAAGAGCACGTTCCTGGGCTGGGATCTCAGTATTAGAGCTGCAAGAACAAGACACTTGGAGCAATCTTGAACCTGGGTGCAGGCAACCCAAGCGACCTTTGTATTGTTTTTCTTTTGATGATGATGAGAACTGCACTACTCCATTGTTTTCTTCCTTTTAGTTGCTGTAAGCTCTCATGCCTAAGATCCTGAAGATATTAAAAATAATCATCATCACTAAGTTGAGGAGACTGGGGTAGGGGGCAACTTCACAGCTGTGAAGCAAACATCTTTGTGCCATGTACTGGAAAAAGAGGGGAGAGGGAATATTTGCGTATGCTGCTTCTGACCAAACACGTTTACATGAGGGCTGGACTTTCACCAATCAGCTTTGTGGATTAAACTCAGCTTCATATAGTTCTGGTGCTATAACAATGTTGCTTGCCTCAGTAATAATACTCAATGAAGGCAAAGCTGCAAAACAGGGAAGTTTGAATAAATATTAAAAAAAAGGAAAAAAAAAAAAAGAAACTAAAACAAAAAGCGCTGCTCTCCTTGCCAGTCTGAGACCTTGGCTTTCTTTCATTGTGTGTTTATAAAGGTTACATATATAGATAGGAATATATAAAAATATATATACAGTCTGAACAAATCAGGTTTTTTCAAACACTGTATAACAATCAATCCTGCTACAAGTGAAAGATCAGGTAGCCCATTGCTTGTCAGGGCCCAATTCTCTTCCCAGTCACATCTACACCACCAGCTGGGCTGACTTCTGTGGTGTTTACACCCCACTAATCCACCCTGAGGAGAGGGGGCTTCCCTCCTCCACAGAAGTCAGTGGTAGGGCTGTGCCCCACAGAGTCCTACAGCTCTAAAGGACCCTTGGCACAGTGCACTGGCATGGTGAGCTCTGTACACAGAGGTGAGCTACACCCCTGCAAAGAGATGAGTCAGACTTCCAGTTTTTAATTCTTGCCGTGAAATGTTACTGTTTTCTAAAAAGTTTGGGTTTTGTTCAGAGGTTTCATTCCAATCAGCACAACCGTGAAGAAGGTTATTTAAAATTCAGCTCTGTGGCAGTTCCAGGGCTACTCTGGTGACAATACTTACTTCCATTACTTCTCTTTTTTAACTGCAAAGTGAAAAAAAAAAAAAAAATTTTAAGCAGTATTCAGGTCTGGGAAAAAAAGGATAAGGTACTGAGTACTGTGTCTTTTGAGTTTAGCTGTGCCATGCTTTTGAGTTGTGGCAGAGCTGTGAACCTGGTTTGGTTTCTCCTCCTCTGTGAACGCACACACCCACACTATCAGTGTTAAGGCTTGTACTTGTGTTGGGAAACAAGAACACCTCCCAAAGAGTTGCACTTTCCTGGTGACACCACCATGCCCAGCACATCAGCTGTACCTCAGCCAACACCGCACTCCTCAGGAGGGATTTGTACGAGCCTTTCCAGCTCTCCTTTGGTGCTGACTTGTAAAAGCGATGCCTTATTTTGTACTAATTGTGTTTGATTAAATTAGTGCTGTATATTCTTTTATTTAAAGAAACAGGGCTAAAGTCATCTCTTGAAATATCATAAGTTGCTGTGAATATTGTTTGTATGAGATACTAGAATTTGTTTAAATGTGACAAAAAAAGGAGGGAAATGATATAACATTTCAGGTTCATATCAATCCACAGCTAATAAATCACTGAAGAGCTGTTTTATCCATGCAGGAGGGACAGAAGAAGCTTTTCAACTCTAATAAATTACAGGAATATGCTGGTTTTTCAATGGACAGTAAGAAATCTTACTCCAAACACTTTTCCAAGAGCTTGTGGGTTTAAAGGAACGTAACAGATAAGTTCATGCTTCTGTGGTTCAGCTTGAGAGGATGGTTTTATTATACCTCATGACTTTCTGTAATATATCTGTACTTTGTCTTACTAAGCGGGTCTTGAATCTGCTCCTGTTACAACTTTTAAGTGCTGATGACATTTTTTTTTAAAGAAAAATATTGTAAAAGGAAAAATTTAAATATTTTAATGATGAGGGGAAGAGCTTGGTGTTGTTACCGTTTTAACCTTATGAACTCTTGATTTCATTATTTCACTGAATGGAATAACAAAGGTTACTCAGCCAATTTTCCTAATCCAGTTCTTGGTACTGTAAAAAATGGGTTAGATCTGTATGGAATCAAATCCATAGCATGCTGATGACGAGTTTGAGAGAAGTTAATTTTCCCAGTAGTCTTGACAATTCTGCTTCCCAGCACTGACTTTACCTGCTACTACTGTGAATTTTGATACCTAATCCCCCAACTGAATCCATGCAGACAGAGCATGTGCCTGTAAAAAAATCCAGTTGCAGGGCTAGGGCTTTAAATGGACTTGATATCTTAGAAAATGTCTCGCTTGACCTTTAATTGAGTGCTAAAAGACATGTTTAAAGTAGTGTTTTATTTGTGGGGAATGGAGTATTTTTTTTTTTCTCTCTTATGTTTAATCCTGTGCTTAAGCTCAGGAAGAAATTTCTTATTATCTGTTCTTTTTTATTGACACTAGCTTGGCTTAAAGTGAGAGACGCAATTTTGAATAGGCTAGTCATTCTGAGCATCACAATATTCCGTGTCTTTTCTGAAACTTCGGGAAGCAGGGTTACCTGTTGTGCACACATCTTAGTTTTTATCAAGGCTTTTCATAGATTAAGTCTGTCTTTAGGTGGCTTCCTTCTCATTTAAGGCTTTTTCAAAACACTTCCTTTTTTTTTTTTTTTTGGCGTTTTTTCTCCTCCTTACAAAGTTGGCTTGTTTAAAAAAAATACCAACAAGAAATGCAAGATTCTATGCAACATTCGTGTTGAGTTATAAATTGAGAGAATAAACCATTTTCTTTCTTTCAGAACTGCCAAGAATGATACAGGCCATAAATGAGATGTGGTTTATTTGGGGAAGGGGAGGGAGTGGGTTGGTTAGCCTTTTTGTACATTTTGAAAGAAGCAAACTTGATATTTCATTGTTGATGCTTAACTTCGATATTATGTGTATGAAATCTTGTCTAAATGTGGCAATTTTTCTTTCAAGAAAAAATAATATACAAAAACAAAGAAAAAAATCTTTGTTGATATTAAATGGAAGGTTGCTGTTTTGATCTAGTCGTTTCCAGTGGAACAGTTTATGAAATATGTTCTATAAGATGTACATTTTTTCATTGTAACATAAAAATGTAAATATTTGATTAAAAGTGCTGCATTTTGATGAATTTTTTCTAGCCATTTTTAAAGAGAAAACTAGGAATTGAGTATTTTGTGTACGTTTATGATGTTTTCCATTTGCTCCTCTCCCTATTTAATTTTCAGTTCTCATTTAGGATTGGAATTTGTGAATGGTCTGTTTGAGATCATGCCTCCCTTTTCTCACTCTCCCCATTTCTACCCCTTCCCAACCCCATGTCATGGAGAATAAAGCTGATGATTGTACCAGTCTTAAATTATTCATGATTCAATAAAATTGATGCTTATTTATTCAGATTTGTGGCTTCCCAGAACTTTTTATCCCTTCCTAATCACCATTTTATAACTCTTCATTTGAACTGTGTGGGGATCACTCTTTTAGTTTTGTTGGCTTTTTGTAAGTTCTTGTGAGGAGGTGCCAACAGCCCTCACCCATCCATCCAGTCTGGCCTGGAAGGTTTCCAGGGGCATCTCCCACCCCTCTGGACAACCTTCACATTCCTCACAATATTCCAGTTTCCTCTTCACCCATTTGATAGAGACATTGTAATGCAGTACAGTAATAAATACACCGTCAGTAAAAACATGTAGGAAGCTTTTATCCTTCATGGCAAATAAGTACTCTGAAATAAAAAAAGTTAGAAGTTCTCTATTCAGAAAGGATAAATGCAAACACCTCTGCAATTAAAATCTAAGGGGTTTGAGGTTTTTTTTTTTCCTGGAGACTAACTCTCTTCGTATTTCTTGGGGTTTTTTGACAATTCCTTGTCCATTTATCACCTATTTGAACAATTAAAGTTGGTGGGACAGATTCACGTCAAGGAAAATAGAAGAAGTTCTGCTGAAAACTGATGGTCTGCAGTCAAGTTTGTTCAACCCAAAAATACTCTTAATGACACAGGAGTGTAAATGGTAGCTCAGAGATGATCTGTAATGTGGGCATTCTCTGTCCTCCACCGCAGTTTTCCAGAGGCAGAATTGCTTTAGACGTGCTCAAGCACATTTTTCTGTGTTCTGTAAACTTCCTTTGATTCACAGAATTGCAGGTCATAGATTTGGTCCTGCAAAGTTCAGCCATGATCTTGAATAATTTTTGAATCCATACTGGGCTGCCAAAATGCTTATTATCTCTCAGGAATTCTTCCCTTCCTTTCCTTTTTCTGGCTGCCCTGTCCCTTTCCCACATTATTCTTTGCTCTATGCACGCTATCTTGTTCACTTATCTTGACTTTTTTTCCTTTACCTCATCTTCTCTTTAACTTTATTTTCCTACTTTTCTGTTTCCAACATCCTATTTCATTTTATGTCCTTCCTGGACATTTCTTATTATTTCTCATAATTTCTCAGTGCCACAGGATCAGTGCTGACTTCGTTTCTGCAATGGAAAAGGGAAATTCTCCGGAGTCATTTTATAAGCTCAGTCTGAAGCCTGTGACATGTATTTACACCCTTCTCATTGCTCTGACCTTTTTCACTGGTACTTTGGAGTAGAACCAGAATGCCTCAAGAACCAGAGAGGAAATTCCTCCTGATACCCTGCAGGCTCCCATCCTTCATTCCACATTTTCTGTCCATTTCACCACTTCACTGATGCCCAGAATTCTGACATTGATCTCTGTGGTAACCAAGGCTTAATCTGTGGTTTTTAAAGTGGGCATTTAATCTGGATTTTTGGGAGTTAGAGCAGAGCACAGCAGCTGAGGACAGCTTTCATCTTTGCCCCTGGCAGTGGGGCTGACTGTAGGCAAATCCTTCCCCATCATCATCTTTTTTGGCTTAGCTACACACAGAAATTCATGAAATCCACATCCTCTCTCCTTCCTCAATCATAGAATGGTTTGAGTTGGAAGGGACCTTTAGAAGTCATCTAGTCCAACCTCCTGCAATGAGCTGGGACATGTTCTATAAGAGCAGATTGCTCAGTCACAGGTATTTCTGATTTGCTCAGAGGCTTGAGAGCTGTTACAGGGAGTGGAGACCATGCTCTGGCTAAACACAGGTAATTCCTCCTCTAGAAATCTCACCCATGTGGGGCTGGGCAATGAGGAAGTCTGAAGGACCTTACATAGAGTGGATGGGAAGAATTTATGCTTCCACTAAGATCCTGACTGACAGCCCATTGTAGATGGAGGAGCTGGTGAGCTGCATGTCAGTGGGCCTGAGTATGGCCAGGACAGTGCTGTGCTGTGCTGCCCTGTGCCACCAGGACAGGCTAGCCTCCAGGCCTGGGATGCACAAGCCCCTTGTCCATAGGATCAGCTCAGCCCACTCTAGCAGACACGTGCAGCTCCTGCTGGGTTCTGAGGGGTTGAGCCATCCATGTGTGCTCGGCTTTGTCTAACTGTTGCAACTCTGGGCACTGAGGATTTCAGGCTTTCTGTGCTGACAGGCACTGATCCCCAAGAAAACACTGCATTTGACCTGAGGCCCTGGAGAGGCTTCCAAAATTGAGTGACAGCACTGGAATTATGGGTGTGTAGTGTGAATAGAAGTATGTAATATCACATGGTGGAAAACATAGAGTTGAAGGGTTTAGAATACAGTAATATATATATAAAGCAAGATGGAGGTTTTAGGGCAGAGGCTCAACCTTCTTTTTCACCTTCTTCTTCATGGGTCTGGGTGGTGTTTTGTGGTTGGATAGAAAAGTCTGCATTGCAAGCCATGGGTGTTTGGTTATTGGGTTAAAAGGAAAAATAATTTAGGTGTCATTTCTTAATTGGAGTGTTTGTGCTTAAAAGGCCTTGTAGAGAGAGAGAGATAGGGGCTGTTTTTTAGTTTTTTAGCTAGAAGTGCTGCAGAACTCATGGTCTGTGAGACTATAATGTAGATAAGAATTAATAGACATCTGAGTCCAAATAAGAAACACTGTCTTGTGCATTTAATCCCGACCCTGGCAAACAGAAGATAAAATGCAATATCTAATCATGCAGCAAGAAGGTCTCATGGATGCATCCTTCCTGTTTGACAGCAGAAATGGTTAATAGAGTTCTTCTGCTGTGAGAAAACACCCTCCTGTGATAACCTTGAATGCCTACAGTCATGGGTGAGGTGTGGCCAGGATGCTGTGTATGGATCCTGCTCCAGTGGGGGTTCCCAGCATCTGAAGGGACAGAAGATTATCTCTGCTGTTCCCATCTTGCAGTGTTGGCTCTAAAACGTAGCATTTGATACCTCAAATGGCACAGGTCCGAGTGCCTTTTTATGGGATTGTGATGAACCAGCACCACCCAGCACAAAAGAGGACACAAAGCCCAAATGGGGATGGAACAAGCTCACGAGCTCAAATCTGTGTGAGCCACTAAACATCACCCACTGCACAATTTTCAGCTTCACACTTTCTGCCAGACTCCCAACCTCCAGTCCCAAATCAGTCCTGACTGTTAAACACTCTATTTCTTCACAGCAGTGCCCAAATCACCCTCGAGGATCCTGCAAAGCTCTGAGAAATGAGAAATGAGAAATCTGCTACAGATGCTGGACATGCTGACTCAGAACAGCCCTTTGCTGGCTGGATTTAGTGCTCACAACCTGATAACATTTCCTTTACTACACAACTATCAGTGGTGGCCTTGGTTATAGTGATAGTAACATTGTAAAGTTTCAGATCCTGCCGAGAACACTGAAGACAACCAATAGGACAAAATCCCTGGATTTCAGAAGCACTGAAGCTTCCACTCCTGAAACTTCCATATGCTCAGAGCCCAGCTGTGAGGGTCTATGGGAAGCATCCATGGAGAGCACAAGCAGCTTATAAAATCTGGGAGATACTCAGGAACAGTCCAACCCCTACAAAGGGAGAGGGAGAAAGCAGAGCGAGAGACCACCCTAGCTCAGCAGGGAGCTTTTGGATGTGCTTAAACCAAAAAAGAGATAAATTCTGACCACGAGAAGGTGGCCAAATACCCATCAAGGACTACAAGAACCTTGCTGGGGCATACAAAGTTGAATTTAGCAAGGCTAAGCTTGGCTAAACCTAGGAGGGGTGTGACAGCCTGGCCTGTGAAGAAAGACTGAAGCAGTTGGGTTTCCTCCTAAAGAAAACTTGTCCAGGACCTCATGGCAGGACTTTAGTACTTAAAGGGCACTCTAAAGGGGGTGGATACCCTCTTTTTACAAGGAGCCACATGGAGAGGACGAAGAGCAATGGGTGCAAGTTGCACCAGGAGAGGTTTTATCTCACAATCCCAATGCTGTTTTTTTACAGAAAGAACTATCATTCTGTGGAACAATCTCCTCAAGGATATAGTACAGTCCTCTTTGATAGAGGTTTTTCAAAATATGGTTGATCTGGGTAATAGTCCTCACCTAGATCCCCTTTCTCTGGACCAGAGAATCTTTCCAGATGTCTTCCAACCTGTGCTGTTATATGATTTTATGAAGTATTTTAGCCCTTTGCTGGTTACATGGGAGGGGAAATTAGGTAAAAGCAGCACACCTGGCACATGTGCATGTCCCATAAAAGCACACCTGTAAGGCCCCACTCTGCTGGGCTTCCCAGGTGTTAAATCCCTATCACGTGGGTTGGGAAAGTGGTGCTGGTATGGGGTTTAGAACTTGAAAGATATTATTTACTTACATTAATTCAATCTTGGTTCAAAATACAAGAGCACTGAAGAATGCCCAATTAGGTCACTTGATAAGGGCCAGCAGGAGGGATATCTTTCTCATCCTTGCTGAGCATTTCTGCCATGTACTCCTCAGACACAGCAGTGAGGCAGTTCCAGCTGCTGGAGAAGCAAACCAAGGGAACGGATCCATTTTCTGCTCCTCAATCTGACCCTTCAGCCCATGCACACACACTGGCACATGGGGAGTGAGGCTCTGCCTTGCTGCTCCTCACAGTAACATAGCCCACAGCTTCCTGTCAAACCCCACCTGGAACTTTCCAGGCAAAGGGTGTTAAACACCATCAGTGTTTTCTAGGGCTGAACTTGGGTCTGTTCCAACCAATCTAGTTTCCTGTAGGATGGGGGTTTAGAACTGGTTGGGGTTTGATATCCTGTCATGACCCTCAGCCTTTGCTGGTTGCTTCTGGACACTATGGCCTTACATCATGTGCTCTACTTAACCTCTTTATGGTCATTGTAATGTTCAAACATTCCTGTAAGACAGGTGTTCTTCAAAAGAGGTTGCTTTATTTTATTTTATTTTATTTTATTTTATTTTATTTTATTTTATTTTCGTTTTTTACTCAACCTGCTCCCAGTAAAGGGCTGTGCCTAGCTGTGGCTGGGTGAAAACACTTCCAGCTCTCCCACTGGTGCAGGAGAAGCCATTGGACCAGGGAGTGGGACCAGAAGGACACCCTCTAGATCCTGTTGAACACTCCAGGTGTGCCACCAACAGCTCTGCAGGCAGCAACAGCAGGGACTCCTCGAGAAAGTGATTTATTTCCTTTTCTCCCCTGTCCAAAAGCCACTCTCCTACACTGGCAGGCACAGATGTTGAACCAGCTGGTTTCTTAAGAGATAAAATAGTTGAGAGTTTGCTGCTTTGGGCTCACAATTACCAAAATTAAATCCCCCTCTCTGCCTTATCCATTCTCCAGTCTAAGCCTCTTCTGGCTCTGAGAAGGAAGAAAAGACACACAAGACCTCTGGGCTGCTGGGTCATTAGGAAGAGCTCTTTGACATTCTAAAACAGAGATTGTTATGGGATTGGATTGTGTCACACATGGGACTACCAGAGTTTCCAAAACTCTGGATACTGCTGGTCATTATGGAAACCATTCCATCTCCATGAAGGCAGGAAGGGCTTCTTATCACCTTTCCTCCTTTCCCAAAGCATACAGAGAGCTGCATAAAAAATAGAGAGAAAGACAGAGTGCTGAGCTCTTTTCAGGGAGTAGAGGGAAGTCACCTCCAACACTCTGGTTGTTAACAGAAAATTATGGAACAATTTGCTCTCAGAAATACACCCAAGCTGAGCTCCCAATGCCAAGCACACCAGGACAAACCTAGCTGCCACTACATCCTTCTGATGTGACTAGAATCTCTCCACATTTGAGGTAAGAGGATATGTTTATGCCTTTGACATTAGATCTCCAAAAAGGGTGGCTATTTCTGCAGTACTTCTCTTGGCACAGCTGTGCCACCTGAGCCACCCCATGGTAGCTGTGAACTCTGGATTCTTCATCCAGAGTGTACAAGGGAACTGTTGGAGAAGGAGGTCCCCTTCCTGCAGCCACAGATGCAGTCTGGAAGCTGTTGGTAAATAAAAACAAGCACTTTAATTTCATATTAAGGTATCCCTGAATCTCAAATGTTTGTGCTTAGTAGTCATGCGATCTTCTTTTTGCTATTTAGAAAAAGGGGGAAGGAAAAAAAGTGTAAGAGTAATAAATGTCACATTTTGGGTAAGGATTTTTCCCTGTTAAATGGCAATTCCATGATATTTTTCCTTTAGTATGGCTATTTCTCTAGCAGTATAAGGTGTAATAGCCCTCATGCTGAAAGAAGCAGTCTTAAATAGTTATTTTTGGTAGCATTTCTAGTGCAGAGAAAATGCAAAGAGCAGAGGATATAAGAAAATCAGCAGTTTCTGTTGAACAATGAATCAGGAGGAGTTTTGTATGCGCAATACCTGTTCTTATTTTGGACATGTTCCTTTCTGGAGTGTTGTAGGATGTGTCATGGCACCTGTGTTCTCTGGAGTAGCCACTGGATTTTAAAACAAACTGTGTTTTGAATTAGTTCTGTCTTTACAAGTTGCTTAAATACAGCCTTATGCTTACTGGATGTGCTGGTTTTGGCTAGGATAGAGTAAGTTTTCTTTCAGTGGCTGGTAGGGGGCTGTATTTTGGATTTGTGCTGAATGCACAAGAATATAGACATTAATAATAATGTTGATAATATAGAGATGTTTTTGTTACTGCTGAGCAGGGCTTGCACAGAGCCAAGACCTTCTCTGCTTTTTGTTCTGCCTCACTGGCAAGGGATTTGGGGGTGCCTGGGAGGGTGGTGATGCCTTAAGTTTCAGCTTCCATGTTTTTCAGGTTCTGTGCTGCCCAGGGGTGCAGTTCTGAGCCTCACATTCAGTGCCAGTCAGCTCTCTTCACAGAGCAGGGAGACAAAACAAATCCTTTTCCTGCTGGAGACCAAGGACAACTTTCAGGCCCAAAAGCACAAACAAGGGTGGGCTGAAGGGAGGAACAGGAAGGATGGGACCTCCCAACCTGAAGCTGTAATTGGACAATTAAACTCCAATATGCAAATGGACCAAAACTTATAAAATGTAAGACCTCTTGACCATTTATTGTAATCATTTTCAGTCCACCTTGGATGTGGCCCTGGTCAGGCTCCTGTCCTGCCCAAGGTGTATCCTAAAGGCCTCTCAATAAATACCTACTTTATTCTCTAGCTCTGTCCTGTCTCTGTTTCAGGTCAGCCTTCCCAAGGCATCAGTGGGAGGAGACAGCCAGGACAGGTGACTCCATCTGATCAAAGGGATATTCCAGACCATGGGGCATCAGGCTCAGGATATAAAGTGGGGGGAAGGAGGAAGAGGGGGATGTTTGGAGTGGTGGTGTTTGTCTTCACAAGTAACCATTCCTGCTCTCCTGGGAAGGCTGAACACCTGCCTGCCCATGGAAAGCAGTGAGTGAATTCCTTGTTTAGCTTTTTTTTTTTTTTTGTGCACGGCTTTTACAAAACAACAAACCCAAACACAAGAAGTCCTTCTGCTGTTCCACTGTGTTTTGTGGGATAAATACTGTCTTTGTCTTTTCCACCTCTTTTTCTATTCTGCCTACATCAGGTGTATGTTCTCAACTGCTAATGTGTTGTAGGTGTCAGAGAGGTAGAAGATGAGAAATGTGACAATGTGTTCCAGCTTAGATGTGTCCAATTACCTATTTGGAAAAAGGTTAAAGACCTGGAACAGCCTTTCTAGCAGGAGGTAGTCATGCTCTTGGCCGGGCAGTGTTCAGGAGCCTTTTGGACAATGCCCTTTAATAACACCTTTTATTTTTGGCCAGTCCTGAAGTTGGACAAGATGACTTTTGTAGGTCCCTTCCAAATGGAATCACTCTCTTCTTCCTTTCACACCTTCCCTTGTGGCTGTGGCAGTGAAGTGGAGCACAGAGGGAGAGTTGGATCCGGGGGACATCTGCTGCATTTGTTTCTTTTGTTCTGGTGTGCTATGAATGGTGGGCATTAGAGGTCATGGAGCAGAAAATAAATGCAGTTTTGTAACGAAATCTCAGTTTCAGAAAAACTCTGCTACCTGTATGCAAGGCAAAGCCCATTGACATTTCTGTAGTGTATAGCAGAAATGTAAAAATAAAAAGCAGGTGGGCGGTTATGGTTTGCCTGGTGTTGTAGTAATGACCCTCAGCTGGACTTGAGGCTGAAGAGTTCAGTTTATTTCTTTCATTCTGTTTCCCTACCCTGTAAGAATGGTTTAATTACCTGCTTCCAGTCTATAAACTGTAGTATCTTAGTGATGTGGAGTGAATTGCTCCCTAGTTAAAAGGATATTCTTGTAAAGTCACTTAATTAGAAACTGATAAATTCTTATTGAATCACTAATAAGGTAGTTTTCTCTCCCAAAAACAAACTACAACCACCTGTTGTCTAGAACCAAGAACTACCAAATGATCAAATTTGGAAATCTACTTTTTTTTTTTTTTTATTTGACAATCATCCAGTTTAATATATATACATATTTAAAGTCTGTACATGGTAAAATACAAAATAAAAGTGTTTCTTTATAAGTTACACAATTAAACAGCTGCAATTGCCTGTAGTTTAGCTGTCATTTAATTAAAAAAAAAAAAAAAAAAGGAGAGAGTAACATTGTTGAACCATTGTTATATTCATTGACAATAACCTTGGAATAAAACACCCATACAGAGTAAGTGTACAAAATAGTGTACAGTTCATATAAGCTGTGCAAAGACAGCAAAGTTCAGTTAAAAATCAAAGAGGTGTATCCACTTTCCTCTGTCCACACCACGGATAGGAGAAGCAAAGTGGAAAATAAGCACAAACTTGTGGGTAAGAAGGTGGATTAGACAGTGCTTTGAACACAATATTGCTGAATAAATTAAGGCAAAAATCATAAACATATAAGATCTCCATTACACAGGGCATGCTTGCATAATACCTTCAAAGTCATTCCAAGGATTTCCATGGATCTGTTTCACAAGCATGGTACCATTTGGGGTGAGGAGGGAGGCAGATCTCCATCTGGGTCCCTCAAGGTTATTTATTTTGGAGTAAAGGGTTGCTAGATCAGGCAAGTCTTCAGTAGCAGCTTAAGTAATAGAGTAGCTGGAAATTCACTTGAAAGGTAATAGAAATTGTCACATATAGTATTTTTGATTTTTTTTTTTTTATCTGGGGGAAGAAGTTTCCTTTCCTACAGGGAATTTTTCCTTTTCTCCCTGCTGTAGAGCCAGGAGCTGCCTGTTATGTTTTGGGAGAAGGTAGCTAATTGAGCAAATATTGATTGCTAAGCAGAGAGAGTTATGAAAAGTTGGGCAGATATTATGAACATGAAAACCTCCACACAGGGCAACAAATGAGAAATACCAGTGAGAAGAAAGTCTTGCAGCTATTGTGATAAAGAATCTGCACTGAAGAAGCATGTGGACATTGGGGTGGGACAGCACCTCTTCAATTTATAGTACTCTGGTTTATTTACATCTTTGCAGTGTCCTCATGTGATGGTAGGAGCAGGCAAGTGATCTAAGAGACTGTTATCTCCTCCTCTTCTTCTTCCCCTTCATCATCCTCTTCCTCTGAGTCTGAGAAGTCTGAAGGTTTGCTGGGGCTGCTAGAATGGGATGGAGAAGGAGACATCTGGGAGTCCAGTCTGTCCCTCAGGTGGAGATGTTCTGGGGACTGGTGGTAGGTTAGGGGATGCTGGGGGCTGGGCGGGCACACGGGAGGAACTTCCTCCTCCTCCTCCTCCTCTCCTCCTGAACATTTCTTGCCCACATCACTGAGGTCTGGGTGAGGGTTGAACTTGGTAGGTAGGGTCTGTTCTCTGCAGCCACCAGAAGAGAGGAGCTCTCTTTCTTTGGAGTTCCTCCATTTCATCCTCCTGTTCTGGAACCAGATCTTCACCTAGGGGGCAAAGCAACCAATGCATGAAATGGTTCAGTAAAACAGGGACCAGAAAAGGTGTTTGGGCTGCATTCTCAAAACCCTGCACATGCCCATATTAAAGCTAACAGGAGCCACAGAATCTGGAGGACCCTAAGACAGAGCTTAGGGGCAATCAGGCTGTGGTCGTACCCACCCAGCTGGGAATCATGACATGTTTGGCTCTGTTGATCGCCTGTAACTTGCTTTGGGTGTTCTCCCTGCTCCCATCCCCTTCTCCCCAGCATCTCTTAAGCTGCCCCCAGGCAGTGGGGGATCTTGGATGCCCACACACCCTCTACCCTCCCCGCACTCCTCACCTGTGAGTCCTTGAGGCCCAGCTTGGCCGCCAGCTTCTTCCTGTCGGGTTTGCTGATGTACTTCTGCTTCTGGAACATCTTCTCCAGCGCCTTGCGCTGCACGTCGGAGAAGACGGCGCGGCGCAGCATCCCCCGGCGGGGCTTGCCCCGGGCGGCCAGCGGCCAGGAGAAGGTGCCAGGGATAGGGACCACGGCGGAGGCAGCTGTGGGAGGGACACACGGCGCTGAGCAGAGCGGGACCGGCCCCCACCATCCCTCCCTGCCCTTCGGGCGGGCTCTCATCAACCTGGGGCCGTGAAAAGAAGCTTTAGGCTTAACCAGCCGTCCCCCTTTCAGGCGGCGATCGCCGGGATTAGATCTATCAACTCAGATGTGGAAAATGGGTCAGTGGTGGCCGGTTTTGTTGGGAGATTCAAAGGTCTCCGGCCTGAAAAGGCAAAGCGAGGCGTACCGGCTAAGATAGAGGTATAATAAAAACCCTCTCCCTCCCACTCAGAAGCATTCGATTTTTTTTTTTTTTCAGATGCTTTTATCATTTCAGATGCTTTATTATGCTGGAGATGAAAATGAGGACTTTTCTGATTCCAAACAAAACCGCTCCTCTTCAGATGCAGTTTTGATCAATCAGTATTCATCTTTTTATAATAATCTCTTATCTCCCCTCCCCCCCCACCCCCGGCTCCAAAGTTGGAGAATTCAATTCGAAGACATGAAAAGTAGCAGCTAATTAGCACACTGCCTGGTTCCCAATGGCATTAGTATGATAAAAAAAGGGCAGAGTTTCGCCTTAAAAAAAAAAAAAAAAAAAAAGGAGAGGGGGAGCCTCCCCATGAGAGACAGAGATGCTAATGAAGCGTGAATGGTAATTGTGTAGTAATGAACTAACAGAAAAAGACTGAGGACAAGCAGCTAACGCCATATATTATTGGAACAAAAGAGATTTACACTTTCAAACTAAACACAACGGCATGCCAGGCTCCTCGGGAGAATACTGATGGCACAATCGTCTCTTTCCCCAAATCATTTTCATTAAATGGACATGAAAAGCTATTTATAAAGCTCAAGTTGTTTTTGTTAGTCTATTCACATGCTGGAGAAAGGAAGCAAATTCCATTATCCAGAGGATGAATAGAAGAGCTTGGGGGTTTTTTTGGGTTGTGGTGGTTTTTTGGGTTTTTTTTGGNAGGCGGCGATCGCCGGGATTAGATCTATCAACTCAGATGTGGAAAATGGGTCAGTGGTGGCCGGTTTTGTTGGGAGATTCA
This sequence comes from Rhadina sibilatrix, assembly GCA_013400275.1. Classification (NCBI taxonomy): domain Eukaryota; kingdom Metazoa; phylum Chordata; class Aves; order Passeriformes; family Phylloscopidae; genus Rhadina; species Rhadina sibilatrix. The sequence continues at coordinate 22,508 of VWYO01010840.1, forward strand.
AAGGTCTCCGGCCTGAAAAGGCAAAGCGAGGCGTACCGGCTAAGATAGAGGTATAATAAAAACCCTCTCCCTCCCACTCAGAAGCATTCGATTTTTTTTTTTTTTCAGATGCTTTNGTATTGTTCTTTCGGCATCATAATACTTCGGTCTGTAACAATCACAGCTCCGTGGCCTGCTTCCTCGCCTTTCCCGTGTTGTTTGACAGTGTAACCGGGAAGGTGGTGGAGGAGGGAAGGGTTAGTAGGCGGGGGAGGTGATGGAGCAGGGGGTAAGGACGCGGCGGAGGTGGAGCAGGGCAGTCACGCCGCTCCCGCAGCGCGCTGGATCCTCCCGCACCGCGGAAAGGTCCGGGGGACACCCGCAGGCTCCCTCCCTCTCTCCATCCCTCCCTCTCTCCATCCCTCCCTCCCGCCCTCCCTGCGCGGGCGCGGGGCACGAGCGGCGGGAGCTGACCGCAGCTCCTGGTGCTGAAACATCCAGAGGGAAGCAGGGAGGGAGGGAGAGGGAGGAAGCGGGGACCCGCCTGGCCTCGGGACCGTGACAATCCCGGCTAATTTGCGGATCAGCGGGGGGAGCGGGCAGGGAATGTCAGGCAGTCACTGCCTGTGCTAAATCGGGCAGCAAATTGGCGCGACTGATGCTTGAATGTTGTACTCCCTCCAACCTCTGAACTGCAGCATAACCCCGCCGGGGGGAACGCAGGAACGGGGAGAAATCAGCGGGCTGTGCCGGCAGAGGGGCCCGCCCGCACACAAGGGCGCTTTTAAGCACCTACCTGGGAAATAGGAAGATCTGAGAAAGGGCTGGAAGGATCCTTCAAAGTACGGAAAGGAGAAAGTCTTTGGCGGTACGCTCTGAAGCAGCGCGGGGGAGGTTTCTGGTAAATAAAAACGAATTAATCGGAGAGTAACCGCCAGTTGGACTCGACCGACTACGAGGCTGGGTTCTGTCGCTCGGTCCGGAGACCAACGCTGTGGTACTTTTAGAAAAAAGATGAGAGCCAAACTGAGCTCGGAACGGCCGAGGAAAAGCGGCACTTTTACTGGTTTTGCCAGCAAAGCGGCACCCGTGAGGACAGGGTCAGCCAGAAGACACGGCCAGGGGACCCCTGGTCTCCGGGACCCCTCCCTCCGCCTGCTCCTCCCGGGGCCGGCCGCCGGCAGCGCTGCCCCTCGCCCTTGAAATCCAAACGATGCCGGAGGGCTCCGCAGCTCGGCGCTGGGTCCTCCCTCCCTTTCTTAAAGCGGCTCCCCACGCAGCCCCTGGCCCGTCACCCCACTCCTGGGGCGGGGTGTCCCCAGCGCCCGGAGCTCGGGCTGTCCCCCGCTTACCGGCTCGGGGCGTGGAGGAGAGGATGGCGTTGACTCCGAACTTCAGGAAAGTGGAGTCGCTGCTGGAAGTCTGTGGCGAACAGATCCTCCTGGAGCCAGCGGTGGTGGAGCTGGGGAGCTCCGGCGTCCCCGAGTCCGTCCTGGCCGCCGAAGTTGGAGGGGACATGCTGGGCGGCGGGGCGGTCCTGGGCAGGTAGCTGGTGGGCCTGCTGATCCGGATCAAATCTTCCACCAGGAAGCTGGAATGGCTGGAAAAAGCCGACTGCAGCGACTGAGGCAAGGTGAGGGTGGGGGTCGGCCGGAGGAGGCTAGGGTAGACGGCTGGAGGGGAGATGAGGCTGGGGAACATCATCGCAGGGCCGTCCGCGGAGCCGGGCTGGGGCCGCTCGCTGCTTGTTTGTTTGTTTGCTTTTGTTTTCTGCTTTGCAAAACTGGGTTGGTAAAGATCCAGCCAGCGAGTCTGGCGGAGTTCTCTCTGCCCCTTCCTCCTGGACCGTGGGTTTTATAGTGGTCAGCCCCGCTGAGGCTCTTTCAAAAGTGACAGCCCCAACAATGGGGTTCAACAAAGTTCTCCACTTGAGCTTCATTCAGGGCGAGCTCACGGCTTCTCCATTGGTCCAGGGCTGCAATTTATGATTGGATTAGACTTCATAAGCAACCGAGGCACAATGGCCCCGCCACAAAGAAAGTGTAGTCATCAATTTTGCATATTGACCGCCTCTTTGGAATACAGCGCTCCAAAGGCTCCCAGCAGGGTTTTGTTCAGAGGCAACACACACAGGCTAATTAAATGCCTATTTAAAAGTTTCAAATGACATCTTGCCTCGTAGAAAGGGAATTATTTAAAGAAAGCACTAAATTTATTTGCCGCTCCCCTGCTGTGTTTAGGAAATAAATCAATAAATATTCATATAAACTTATCTGCGAACTCTCAGAAAGGCACGAGTTTTGTGGATATGAAAATACAAATTAGAAAACGCGGAACTAAGCTCTATTGAGGGAGAAACACGTTCGGAGAGTGGATCCCACCGCGATTTGAACATATTCTGCTCCTGCCATTAGCATGACGCAGAACTGGTGCGTGTAGATGGGGTTAGTTTTCTATCTGCACATCAAAGGTCCGGAATAAGGCGTATTGGCGATGTCAACCTCTCCTTTCAAGATCCGAGCTTCGTAAAAGTCTCGTGTACTTGTGCTCAGGCGAGAGGTTTGCCCAGAGCGAAACGTGAGCCTTGATGTGGCCGGTGAGAACTCCGCTCCCAGAAAATCTGAGTATTGCACATGGGAGAGGTCTGGACAACTTTGTGGGACCAGGGCAACCCCTTAGGGTTCTCAGTCTGTCGCTCCTCTGTAGCTTATCTACGTTCAAAATACTGGGAATCGCTACCCTCCAGCTGTGAAAATGATGACAGCTTTGTAGCATTTGGATCCTTTCGGCCGAAGTTGTCCGAGCTACTCTCGGCTTTGTCGGTGTCAATGGCTCGAAGCAGCCAAATTCCCCTGATCTCGCTTTTTATCTGCGCGCGTGTTCAGGATTTCGGAAGGTGTATCGCTCAGTGCGACAGAGCCCTGAGTCCCCTAACTTTGGTGCGAGGGACTTTCGTCTAAAGTGAAAGTAGTAAATCGGGATTTTTCTGGCAGAGAGGTTTTGTTTGTGGCGGCAAATACAGAAATGCGCGCAAGTGTAGTTAGTTTCCTTTGGAGGTGGACGATGAAAGCCACTGTTGAGAGTGGTTTTACCTGATTTCTCTGTTAAAGACTATAACAGACGTGTTAAATGTCCTATGTTTTAAAAGCACCCTATTCAGCCCTTTGGTGTGTCTGAACCTTTGCAAGCAGAAGTGTGCAGCTCAACCATGCAGCCTTTATCCTATTAACCATGAACTAACTGTCACCTTCAGCTGTTTTCCCTTTTTACTTTTTAACACAAAGCTTTCTCAAAAATCTTATTAACCAGCTTTATTTCTCTCGATGGTTTTTGTCTGGGCGTTTTGTGTTGATTATCTCCATGTCGTTGCTTTAACCATTCAATAAAAGTGCATCTGCGATTTATATCACATTAGGGAAGAAAGAAAGTCTGTTAAACCTCTCCCCTGATTCAAATCAAAAAGTTATTTATTGGAGAGGACGGAATCAGCCCTGGAAACTGTATGATCCTGACAAGCTTTCCCGGTGCTGTTCGCTGGCCCCCAGCAGACGAACACCTGCAGACCTGACTTGCAAGGTCCGCCGTCTGAAAGCATCACTTTGAAATAAAACCTCCCCGGAGTTCCCCCACCCCCCCNATTGCCAGTCCCGATAAAACAATTGCCAGCTCCCGGTCCCGTCTCTGTCCTCTGCTCCCTGCCCCTCTCGCAAGCGTCCCCCGATCCCGGCATTTCCCAAATGAGCTCCGCCCGGGCTGTTCCGAGAATTCTTCGTTTTTTAAGTCATTATACGTTTCCTTTGAGATGATTTACTCCTTTCTTTACATATACATCGGGGGCATTTTGTCTCACTATAGACCAACTGCTGCTAATTTCTCTGGTTTTAAAAAAGAGGAGCTGACATTTTCTGGAAGGTTGGGTCAAACGCATGCTGGGGCACGCGTGGACCCGGTTCCTTGTGATGCGTCTGAGCACACTCATAAAGAATTCCTTAAGCACCACGGCAAAAGGGACTAGACATCTATTGAAAGGGAAGATAGACCATAAGAAACCAAGAAATCAGACGAAAGGATCTTATTTTAAGAGATCTCCTTTGGAAGTTTCTTTTCAAAGGCAGTGATCATTTAAGAGAAAGGGAATTCTAATGTCTCAGGATAAAACCTGTGACTAATGCCGTTTGACCTATGCTCAGGCAGTTTTGTGTTTCCTGCCATTCATTTTAATGTCGTTATCTTCAAATTTATTTCTTAAGTCACTCACTTTCTTTGTCAC
>VWYO01010840.1:40198-52937 GCA_013400275.1 Rhadina sibilatrix
AATTGTGAGATGTCCCTTTTTTTTTTTTTTTTTTTTTTTGAGCAGACAGATTCTAAAAAACTTTAGGAAAAAGGACTTGCAGGAGTGCTATTTAGAATATTACTGCCAAATCTAATCTTTGTGTCATATTGGAAGAGTAATTCAAATTTTCTGGAGGCCAAAAAAAGTTACCAGATAAAATCTGCCATGAAATTTCATGAGTGTGTGCCTTTCACTGAGATCTCAATCATTTTCTGAAATCAGGTAAAAGCAGAGCTGTCCTGAGAGGTATTTTTTTCTTGAACAGGATGAAAAGGTTGTTTTTAATGTAAGATAACTGTTAAAATCCTGCCATAGGGCCAAGTGAGTTGTCATTTGGGTCACAGTCGTTCCTTTGCTAGGGCATATCCCAACAAACCCCACACTGCTGGTACTATGCCTTTCCTCCCAGGGCTCTCAAGACCTGAATGGAAATCTAGATTTTGATTTACTGTAGTGACCACAGGCTGATCACAACCGTGTTTCCATCATGTCTGCCAAATCATTAATTGGCAGCTTAATTGTCCAACCAATACCTAAAATGCCCCTTAAAAATAAGCACTGAAAGATGTTTCTGTATATTCAAGTTAGTGAGTCTCTGTTTCTATTTGCTGAACTTTATCATCAGGTCTCTAATTATGTAACAAACAGGATCACAAAGCACAACTTACCAGCTTACTTATATCTACTCTACTTAGGGCCTCCTTATACCAGCTGTTAAATGTAATTGCTGGTTTTTAATGGTGTCTGATAAATTCAGGATCTAGGAAAAGAAGAAGGAAAGAGGTGAACTCATACCTTCAAACTGAACTGAGAGACTCTCTGCTTGGTTATACAAGCTGTGACGAAAGACTCCCATTTGCCCTGTATTTGCAGGGCACCTGACACAGTGAACCACCATATAAGTGAGGTCTCCAGACTCCTCTTTCCTTCTCTTCCCCCATTTGTCTGTGCAATGGGAATGAAGGGAGTGTTTAACTCTTTCAAGTTTTGTATTTTACTGACTGTTTGGCACTTACTCTGGATTGACAGGACTATCTCTGATTCCTGCCCAGTGTCAACCAGGACAGGGCTGCACAGCCTTCTAAATCATCCAGAAACATCTGCCATTACTTACTTTTATTTTTAGGTTTAAATAGCAAAATACTATGTTACTATGGAAAACAGTGGGACAAAATTGTTTTCTGTGGTAATCAGTTCTCATATTATTTATTGTTAGTCTTAAAGATATAATTATTTCATTATATTTTATTAGTATTAGTAAGGACAAAAGGGAGACAAAAACCAGATTTTGCTGTCATGTAGAACACAACAGCATTTTCTATTGATCAATTTTCTGGTAAAATTATTTTGCAGTGATTGTATTTGGGTATGAAGTACATTGCCTTGGCCACTAGAAGGAAATGGCTGGACCATAACACTCACATTAAATGATCCTGTCTTGTTGGATTCATCACAGTGTGATTACACTGTGCCATCTCAGTGGTTTAAAACAGTCAGCTTCTCCCAAGGAAAACCCAAGAATGTAATTTATCCCTGGTGTTTGTTTTCATTTTGCACCAGTGATGGAAATTTTTACATTACTTTGGTATTTTCCTAAAAACAAATGGTATATTATATATTACATCACTGACAAACCAACAAAACCAATTAATTGATCTTAGTGCTTGGCTCACCAGAAACAAACCATGCTGTTTATTCCCTTATTATAGGACCTTGTTCCCTAAAGAGAACATGAAAATTTAAACTTTCTAGTGAAGGGTGGCCCATGTAATGTTGGGGGAGTGGGACGTATTTGGTGCATCTCTAATAAAAATAAAGCATTTTCTCATAACATGCAATTGGAAATCCAACAGTTTTGCATCAACAGCAAATAAAGTAGAAAGGAGATGGGATGATGGGTGAAGCTGTGAGAAGGGTTATTTTTTAAACTTTTTTTTTCCTCACTTTTTTTTCATAGGCTTTATTGTGTAAAGGTCCATAGTGCTGCTTTAGGATGTGATCCTGGTCAGTACAGCACAAATCTCAGGGCACAGAAGTTGTTAGCAGCCTGCTAGGACCTCTAGAACGCTGATCTACGAAAAACATTCTCTGAAAAGAGGTGAACCACTATCTGAAGTAGGGCAATACTAAATTAAAACACCCCTAATCTTGCTTGCCCAGTGGTCTCTCTTCTAGCAGCAGTTCCACTCACTGCTCCATGAATAGGAGGTGCTATTTCCAAATCTCTAGGATAAAAGAAAAAAGCCCAAGGACATTAATTAATTAAACATAATTTTCTTTTTCCTCCCCAAGTATGCTTTTATATCCTTCCAGGGCAACCAGATAACATAATTTGGCTACAGAACAAATTGTGGAGAAAGACACAAAACCCTGCAACACTTTCTCTCCTTTTTCCACCTTTCATTAATTGCTTGGCTCTGGGAGGGAAAGGAGTCCAAGCCCCAGCTTTGCACAAAACTCATCCAAGAGTGAAGAGGGCAAGGCGAGCACTGAGCCTCTCCAGCTCCCTGGCTTTCTAGGGTATGAATGCTTGCTGTCTCTCCCCATACAATGTAGGTGTTACTGCTCACGAGGAGAAAAAAACAAAACAATAATCACTTGCAGGGGAGAAAGGGAGTCCTGGGCAGAGGGGGGGCAACCATGGTCCCTCCAAAGGACAGAAAACTTCCTCACCTCTGTGTGGGTGAGAGGGGGTGGTGCTCTCTGAGGCTGGGGGCACTGGGGAAGGAATGTTCTGCTCTGAGTGAAATGGGATGGAGAGTGTTTTGAGGTAAAATGGCAAAAAAGCTCCCCAACCCCCAAAGGATGGAGTAGCACATCTGAAGATCCTTACTGCTTTTTCTGGTTTTGATCTCACGCCATTAATGTGGCTGAGCTGTCAATGAAATCGTAGCCTTTGCTGTTTTCATTCATAAAACTGAGTGCAAAATGAAGTTATTACTGACTTTCCTGTAAGTGGGATCTGCTTTCAGGGAGAGGAAAGCAGCTGGTAATCACTGAGATAACCACAAGTCTGCACTTTTCTGATGTGGTGTATCCACCTGTACATATGAGAGAGAGCTCATCTCATCTGGTGAGAGATGCAGAAGACATAGAGTAACAGGGCTTTTCTGACTTCATCTTCCAGCATTAGTACACCTAACGGATTATATTTTTATTCCTCCAATTATTTGTTTTTTCCCACTCATTCTTGTATTTGTCACGCACCTTTGGGAACAAGGGAAGGGCACATGGAAGGCAAGCTGGGTGAGATCAGATGCCTGCACTTTTAGCTCTGATCTTGCTCAGTTTGTATTTAGACCCTCTGAAGCCCTTTTGCATGAGTTACTTTTGGTCTGAGCAGACCTTTACTCTTAAGTCAGCACAAAGGGGTTAGGTGCAGTGCTTTCTGTGGTAAAAGCTCTCGCTGGGGCTGAGCAAAATCTCAGCTTTTTCAGGAGCAAGGCAACACAAAAGATTTAAGGGGGGAAATTGTTAAAAGGGAAGCCCTTTTCTCTTTGGATTGAATGCAGTGGGGAGATTAAAACTTTCATTTGAGATTTTGCTGTATTCATAGTAGTGAGGCCATGAATAGGTCTAAGTCAGAGCCCACAGTGGTTGTGGTGCGCCCTTTTATTCTCTGGCACATCTTCAGACACAGGTTGTTTTGCACTTGAAAGAGGTGAAAGAGGGGAATGTGGGATTTTGACAGCTGATATTGGCCTCTGAGCTCTTGATGGGGATTTTCTAATTAACCCCAAGGGCCCATCAGGTGGTCAAAATGGAATGATTTCTGTCAGGAAGGGCAAAAAGTTGAAATTTTCCTCTTTGTTTTTATTTTAAAAAATTTTGGACAAATACACCGGAGATGATTTTTAATGACATACGTGTGATGAAACCAATTATGAGTAGAATTTTAGAAATTTTTAGGGCCTGAATGCCCCTAAAGCTCAAAGTTTCAAGGAAAACTTTCCCCCTTGTGAAGATTTCTTGGGCTTTATGTAATAATAATGAAGCTAATTTAAGCAAATGCCTTTTGATCCCGATTACTTCTCACAGATCTTTACCACTGAGACAATCTGAGGTGGCACACTCCCACCCTGTCCTCTCCAGCTTAGGGGAGTCCAAGGGAATCAGGATCCTTATTGCATGGATGCAGATGGCAAAGCTGATTAGAGGGGCAGCCGTAAAGCAGGAAGGTTGGACTAAATGTGGGGTGATTTGTGTTCTGCAGAAACCTTGTAAAACTTCCTCATGAAAGTTTTAGAAGGCAAAATGTGAGCAAGCCTCCCTGTGTGTGTTTGCACTGGTTTTACAGATTTGGTGACTGAACCTTACTGAAGCACATGAGGTTTGAAAGCAGCTGCCCTGGTTATCTTGTCTCCTAAATCCATGGTGCAGGATGGTGGGTTAAGATGGTAGGGAAAAAATCTTGAGCTGTGATACCTGTGAGTCAGGAAAGCTAATAGAAAGACATTTAATATTGATTTTGTGCACTGCTGAAAGAATGGAATCATAGCTTCACAATATGTGGCTTTATGGACATTTATATGGGACGGAGGTATCTATATATCCATATCTCTTAGGTCTAAGAATTATTGTACAAACTTGAGTGACTTGTTCAGTATAATATTGACTTTTTAATGTTTGGGTTATTTGAGAGTTGCAAAGGAATGGAGAGAAAAGCAGAAGGAACATGAAGGAGATGAAGAGGATCCTACTTAAATTAATCTAGAATGAATAACAATTTAGCTGTAAGGAGAGATGTCTTCCTCTCTTCCTCCGCATGTCCTGCACGTCAGAGCCAAGGGCAAGACATTGCAATGGTTTCATCTTCCAGTCATGGCAAAAGTCACATGGGACATCTCTGCCTTCTCTGTTATCTCCCAAACTGGAAGTATCCCTTATCCACTTCCTGTATCAGTCAAGTTCAAATTTCACATGATTTGAATCTCATTTGAGAGTAATGCCCTGGGCCAGCCTTGGGTTTGTGCTGGACAGGAACACAGATCCACTGAGGAGAGAAGTGAGATAACAAAGGTGAATATACATAAATAGTAAGTTTAATTGGTAAAGAGTAAGGAAGTTAAGTGAAGAAAAAAATACTAAGAATGCCGCTAGCAAGGGTGGTAGTTGCAGGGAGTAAACAGAAAATTTAAGGATTTCAGAACCAGACCAAATGTTCCAAAACAAAACTTAAAATCAGGCAAAATTTTTCCCCACTCACATTTGGCTGCAAGACCTTTGGTACAGGTCCAAAAACATTGGGGATTTTTCTTCTTTTTCTGGAATTCAACGAGTGCCTTTTGAGTGCACAGAGCCAAAAGCTGCAGAGACTGTTCTGTTTCTGGGCTTGTCTAATACCTGGAGACAAATAGAGGTGTATGTTAACTTCCATAAAGTCAAAGATATTCTCTGTCTTCTACCTCTACAGAATCATAGTTACTTTAGCATGGTGTGTGAAATTTTAATTCAAAAGCCTGCCACACAAGCTGAGAACAATCTCATCTGCCTATCAAGACCCAGGCAGATTTTAGGACTATGTAGGGATAGTGCTTGGCAATTAAAATAGGTGCTAAATAACTGGAAGAAAATAATATGAAACCTAAAAAACTAACTCAGAGTGAGCACTTTGAGAAGTCCAATTCCTCTACTTACTTCTGTTAGAAGGAGGTAGTCCCATCAATGGAGGTTTTGGGATGTTTGAATAACATTTGCCTGATTATCATTCAATGGTCTTGAGAATATGAATGAATAGACTTGCCTTGGCTCAGGAGCTTTATGCTTTACTTAGCCAGGGATTATTTTAAGAAATCTGATAAGACAGACATTTATCCATCTTTATTGAAATAAAGTTACTACTATTTCTTCTTGCCTAAAACATGCTGGAAACAGACTGATTTTCTTCCCTCCAGTGCTGATCAGCATTGCAGTGGGCATGAACAAAACATTCATCTTGCTGGCACATCTTGTTCCAGCTGTTGCTGTGACAAATGGTTTCTGCTGTAGTTCAGCTGAAGTACTGCAGAGGTTTGTTCATAACAAATTTTAAATTGTTTTTTGAGGACAGCTTTAAATTAAAATCAAAGTGACTGGTGCAAATTTGTGTCAACCACAGACAACACAGACAGAAGGACCAAAAAAATCTCAAGGTTCCCAGTCCTCATGAATCTACAGACTCTGCCCAGTTTCTCAGTAGTGTTCTGCACAGTAAGTTTTGCCAGAACATGTAAGAAAGGAATGTTTCCTCTTGTGGGGAAGGATTTGGCTTCTGAAACAAAACCCCACATCCTCTGCCTATCAATGAAATGCACTGTTTGAGAGCTGGCCTGTGTATTTTTTATGTATTTTATGAACACTCCAGTGTTTCATCCACCACTGACTGCTTCAGGCTGAGATCAAATTTCTAATGTTTTGGCAGGGGTGGAGAAAATAATGCTACCACAATGATGACGACAATGCTATGAAATATTAAAGGCAACCACATGCTCACTTTAACTCACCAGTTTTCTCCTCATGCTTAGGAAAAGTGGAAAGGTCATATTTCTGTTTGGAATGATGTATTAGGGTAGAGTTATCACCCTGTACCCACCCAAGATTTCACCAAGGCACTCCATGTTTATGGGTGCTGTCTTGTGGCTGGTAGCCCTTGGTTCTGTAACATGCACCTCCTCCCACTTGTCACTTTTGGTGTAGATTTAGTTCAAGTTTTAATTAGTGATCTATGAAGAAAAACATCTGTTGGTTCACAGAGTATCAGCCCAGTATCAAAAATTAAAACTTGGGAGTGGTTACAAGTTCTCTTTTATATCACAGTGAGTTTGGATAAAGCCACGGACTTGTGATTCTGAATGTTTGAATATGCGGTGCCTTGACAATTAACAAGATTTATTTTCTCCCTCACAAAAATTTGTCAGCTGCTTTGAAACAAACTGGGATGAATTGAGACATTTTCTAATTCCTCTTCCACCCTTCTAGACCAAAGAGACTTCATTCCATTTACTGTCCCACAGACACCTGGTCTGTGTTGTCCCATGCATTTGCAGAAGTGAGAGCTCTAAGAAATGTCAGACCTTACAGGGAGAAATATTTAAAATGGAGTTTTGAAGTGGAAACTCTTCCAGTTAGCTTCCTGAGTCTTTTAAGTAGTGCCGGAATCAAATTGTAAATGATGTCTACTTACTGGCTTTAGCTGTGGAAGCTTTAATATTGCTTTCGCAAATATATGAAGGCTCTCTTTGTTATTAGTTTTTTGTGGGGATATAAGTTAATGTACTTTCATACTTATTTTCTATGTACATTTCCTTTTTTCTTGGTCAGTGTCACACAGCACAGGAGGTCTCTGCTTTTTTGTAAACTTTACTTATTTTCTTTCTTTGTGTTTACAGAGAGAAATGCAACAGCATTTGCTCTAGAAATAGTTTGGGAAAAATAATTTCAATGTATTCTCAGGGCATAAAATTGATGTATAGTGGGTTTTGTCCAATTCTGACAATTTTGTATTTTTTTGAATCCTGCCTCTTCTGGCACTCTGTCTGTCTACAGTAATTATCAATCTTCCTGAATTAACTTAGGCACCTTTTAGTAAGAACTAAAACCTCTCAGAAACAAAACTGCTTTTCTTTTCCCCTGAGCGCCGCATCCTGACACTCCTTTTGTTGCTGAAACAAAGTTTATTTTGCATACAGTATCTATTCCTCATGTATATTAAGTGCCCTTTTTCACAACACTTTCTGATTATAGGGGCTTATTCACACTTTCTACCTTAATCACTGACCCACCAGGAGATTAAGGCTCATCTCTAGAGTATTTGGTAAGCCAGCTAATTTCGGGTGAAATCAGTGGGCATTAGAAGAAGCTGTGGGGCTTTGAGACCTTGAATAGCTTTTGGGACAAGGGAGAGTTGGCAGCCACTGCCTAAGAAAAACTGCTGACGCCCCTGGGTGCTGTTTGCTGGTGGTGCCCTTACAGATCAGTTCTCACTTCTTAAGGGTGTCTGGTCTGATAGTTCTTCCATAGCTTCCCTTGATCAGCAAAGAGGAACTTCAGCTGAGAACTTGTGGGCCTTCTCTTGCTTGCACTTGATCTAAGGAAACTCACTGGTGTCAGTGAGAGGAGCCTTTGAATTTCCACGTTGGCATAAAGCTGTGGAGCAAAATAGCAAAATCAATATAAATGTGCTGTATAATGTAAAGGTGATGGTGCTGGGGGTGTGTGGAAGCAGATGAAGGCTGGGATGGGGAGAGGGGCTTTGGACAAGAACATAGTGGACAAGAACAGGACGGGGGAAATGGCTTTGAGGTGAAGGAGCATGGATTTAGATGAGATGTTCAGAATAAATTCTTCTCCGTGAGGGTGTTGAGGCCCTGAAACCCTGAGGTTTCCCAGGGAAGCTGTGGCTTCCCCATTCCTGGAAGTGTCCAAGGCCAGGCTGGATGGAGCTCTGGGCAGACTGGTACAGTGGAAGATGCCCCTGCCCATGGCAGGGGAGATGGAGCTATGTGATCTTTAAGGTCTCTTCCAACCCCACAGAACCTTCTGTGGTACTATGAAATACATAGGGATGTTTGTGGAATTAACAACATAAAAATTCTTGCTATAATGGCTCACTCTTAGGGATAAAACGCTGGTCTTAAACTTCCAAAAATGTATCCTTAATCACAGCTCAGTGCTAAGTGGGTTAAGGTCGAGTCTGCTTCTTCGTCAGAGCAGCCACGAGAGGGCAACAAGAGCATGAGCACAATAAAGAGTGATGCTGAGGAAGAAATCGCTGATGTAAAACATAACTTGCAATCCCTGCAGCATTTGTGCAGCCTGCCTTGCCTTTAGCTCATGTGCTGGGAGGGTAGGACCAGACTTCTCCCTGTTTGGCACTTGCCTTGTGCTTTGGGGAGCTACTTAAAGCCTGGGGCACGACTCTGTCTTATGTGGCAGAGTTTCACTCCTGCTTTCTCCAAGTGCAGAGGCTGTGTAAGATTTGGAACCTGGAGTGGTGATGCTGCTTCTCTCCAGTTTATGGCAGGCCTTTAGATGTGAGAAACATCTGCTTCTGGAGCCTTCTAAATATATATGGATTTCAGATTATAAGAAAATAGTCCTGGTCCTTGGACCTGTGCAGAAAACCATTAAGAGGTGACTTCAAATAAAAAGAGAATAAGAAGGATTTATGATTTCAAAAGACTAGTGGTATGATGGTAACTGTCTAAAAATTAGCCCTATGTTGGCTTGGCTAGGAAGCTCAGGAAAATACCCCTAGCAAGGAAACCTTGGGATGTATCAGGCTTGGGTGGCTAGTTTTGGGGACATGAAAACTGGGCCAGGGAACTGCAGCTGTTGTTGCAGGGTCCCTGCCCAGAGACTGAATGAGAAGCAAGCTTGTGGCAAACCAAGTGCTGCTGCCTTAAAACAAAACTGAAGCTTCGGTTTGTGTCAGCCTGCAGCAACCTAGCCATGGGGAACTTCAGTCATGCATTTATTTTCCCCTTAATGAATATGGGCTTGAGCTTCTGTGACTTGGAGTCTTGCGTTTGAACCCCAAAGAGGAGGCAAATGGTGGCAGGTTTGCCTCAGAGTGAGTTTTCAGTCACTGCAGCTGTGCTATGCAGGGCATGGGAGAGAGTCTGTGTGACCCCTTCCTAAATACATGTACACCTACTGCACAGGTAAGATACATAAAGATGAGCGTATTCTGTCTGCCTGGGGAAAAGATACCTTTGTGGAAAATCTTAAATCTAGGAGTTCATGCAAGACTGAAAAGTTGTAAGAAACTACAAGTTATTACTAAGATTTCAAAGAAATAGCTGGAAGTATTTCCTGATGAGTTTGAGTTAGGAGAAACTACGTTAATATTAGATTGATTTTACGCTTTTAGCATGGTCATAATGATTTTTTTGCAACCATTCTTCTAAAATCAGGGTGTGGCCTTAATGGGAAGAATAATTTAGGAAAGAAAACAGGAGAGAACACATTTTCCTGGGGTACCTTAAGAGGAGGAGTCTGTGTGAGTGTTACACAGACAGTTACTATGATGGGTGTCTTTCCAGCAAAGCAATCCCATCCTTGGGAGATAGTACTCCTATCCATGACCATGTTCCCCACACTGCTGGTCTATGATGAAAGCAAGATGCTGGTCAGAAGGGGACAGGGCTTGTGAGCTTTGCTCTTTAGCAGAGAAGTCTCTGCCCCCAGGCAGAGCACGCTGACACATGAATTAGGGGGAACACTCTGTGGGGAAGAACTGCTGTTGATAGGAGAGCTGGACTGGGGACTTGGCCAAGTGCTCTCTCCAGCCTGAGGGCATCCTGGCAGGCTCTTACAGTAAAGTGTTCACCTTTATTCATTCTCTTTGGTTTGCCTTCTTGTTTCATTTGACTAATTTTTTTGTCCTGGTCTTCTGGTTTTAATTTAGCTTTTAATGTTACCTGTGGAATTCATAATTAATGCTTCAACCAATTCTTGATTCTGTCAAGAATCATATATGTCCCAAATGACTGTTGAGCCTGGTGTATTCGTTTATTTATTCACCTGGCCACTCTGTGGGAGCAAGATGTGTGAAGATCCCACTGTAGCTGCAGGACCAAACCAGGAGAGCACAGAATATGGGGAATATGGGTTGTGGAGCTTCCAGATGGCCCTTGCTAGGTTGTGGGGAGCCCTGGAAGAGGGATACTCTGTTTATCCACACTCTGACTGCCCTGGTTTTGTGGCAGCAAGAAGCCCAGCTCCATTGTTTTCCATTTTTATAGAGCCTTGTAGACACTTTCCTGTGTCAGGTTGAAAGGTACACCTCAGCTGAATAAGACAATGGAAAGCGTTTATGAACCTCATAGACTGTCTCTTCATATCTTAATTATTTGTGTGACTATTTCCCTTTGACCTTTCTCCCTGGGCATCTATTTGATGTATTCATGCAAAGAGATGTTTTGCACAGAGGGAGGAAAAAATGTTCACCTGTTCAAAAAGCTGCCACCAGGATGCAGATACAAGCAGAGATTCTTTCTGTCATCACTGCATTATTTTCTTGAACACACTGTAATTTCATCAATTTTCCATGCTTATGGTCATGAATGCTTGACATTACCATGTCTTTGCGTTAACAAAAAAGAAATTTCATGGCTGAAGATTTCCCTAGAAGAATAGGGAAAGCGTGAAAAGCCAGCCAAATTGTGGAGCGCTGCAGTGTCCTTTGTTCCACAGCAAGATGGTGTTGTGGAGAAATTTGTGTTGTATGTTTTGGGTTGGTCATCAGTTATGTGTCTAGAACAAACTAGAAGTCGCATAGATCTTTTCTACTTTAACTGCTTGCTATTTTGCATCTGAGGGGTGGTTTATTAGATTTCAGAGTAAATGTGATTCAGCATTTCAGATTAAACACGAATGCACTGTTTGAGGCTTTGGGTATTTGGAAGCCACATAAATATTTGCAAGGCTTGGAGGTTGGACTAGAGGATCTTTAAATGTGCCTTCCAACCCAAACCATTCCATGATTCTACCTTCAGGCAGTTTGAATAAACGTGGGATTGTGTTGGTTAATGCTAGGCAGGGATATAACTCCAAATATTTCTAGGTTACAGATTTTTCCAGTACATTACAGGGACCATCTACAAAGAGCATCCTGACAAAAAGGCGGGTGGGTTTGAATGGGTATCACATTCTTTACTTTACAATGTGGATTTTGTGTGCCAGGCAGTTCTGGCCATTACCTGAACCCTTAGTAATGAACAGGATGTTTCTGAGTGACATTAGAAAACTTCTGACTTCTTGTAACCCAAGTTACATGTCGTCTTCTTTGCTGATCTCTGACACAGAAGGGATGATGATTCTGTCGGAGTTGCCCTTGTACTTTCCCGTGACTCTGTGAAGAGAATGCATGACATTGATTTATACTTGATGAAATATGTAACCAGACTGGTTGACACACAGAGTAAACTGAGCCAGGCTGGGAAAGTTTTCCTGTCTATTTTTATGGAGAATGTGGAAGCTGCAGTAGAGCCTATAGAGTCTTGTTTGCCAGTGGGGATGTGATAATGCAAATATGGTTTCCCAAGCCACCAGGAATTTTTGTGTCAAAGAATGGCCAAGACGAATTAAGACCTCAATAAATCCCTTTTAAAATGTGTTACACTTCTTGTTTGCTAACTCTGAGGATGCTGGTTGTTTCTAGCAGAAGTTTTATTTAATTAATCAGTTCATGATTGAACTGGGAAATTCTTTTAGCTGTTAATCAAAAGGAAGGTCTGAGTAAGGTCTGGTTTTTCTGAGGCAACAACATAGACCCAGCAAGAGTGAGGCAGAGACCACTGCTCTGTTTGCTGGTAGATAGCTGTGTATTTCTTCCCATGGACCACTTCCAGTTGAGACTGGGAGGATTGGAGTTGGCTGCCTGTGCTAGTGTGCATCAGGAGCAACTTCACTCAGGTCAGCAGCTCCTAAAACGTAAAGCTGGAGTAAGTGAAAGCATTGGAGGACCTAACAAATAACTTCTGTGGGAAGACCTGAGCTACAAAACTGCATAGCAGTTTTATTCTCTGTGAAAATGAAATTAAACCAGACTCCGACATTGTCTTGGGTTGTGGAGCCAGGGGTTATATATTCTATTTTCATCTGTTAAAAAGCAGTTGGGGAGATGTTTTTCTTTATCTCTGGTAACTCAAGGGGGAGAGGCCTGACACCTTCTGATAATGGGCCATTAGCACCTCCCCAGGCTATGCTGCCCCCACCCCAGGGCGGTGCATCTGCA
>VWYO01010842.1:0-23918 GCA_013400275.1 Rhadina sibilatrix
ACACTTCACTCATCATATGGAAAACATATTGTATAGGGTTTTTTTTTTTTTATGTTGCCTCTCATTTAACTGGCACCTGTTTCTAATTTCAGTCGTGGGGATTATAAACTGCTAAAAAAATTTAAGCAGATGTGAATTTCATTTTCATGGTGAGAAGGCAAACCTGGTCCAGACATGCAATAAAATTCCAAGTGTGGCAATGGCCATTCCTTTCTTTCTGGTTCATCTGATCTTTGAAAGGGATGTTTTGCAGTGGATTTTGTTCATTCTCTCAAAAACTCATTCAAAGTACATGTTTTTGAAAACTAATTTGTTCAAAGCCATATTATTTGTTCAAATCCCATTCTTTGTATAGGGATAGGTGATGAAAAAAATTCAAGAAAATACTTTACTTGATGAGATATAAGGGATATTTGGATGACTTTTTTTTGTGATTACAAAATGAAACAAAAATAACTAAAGAGGAATAAAAATTCCATGCAATTAAGGACAAATAATAAAATACCTTGCTCTGTAATGCACATTTCATCTAGTCTTAGAAGTCCTGTTTGTAAAACACTTAAAAGTCCTGTTTGTAAAGAAAATCAGGTCTAGTAGTTTTAGTGAGGTTTCAGTTTTGTAATTCTGTCCTCAGGGTATTCCTATGGGTGCTCTGGGAATTAAAACAACAGTCCAATAACTAACTCTGCCTTAAACTCAATTTCAAATTGTGTCCTTTTCATAGACTTCTCATGACTGACAAATCTCAGACAAACCTTTCCATCTAGTTTAGGACTTTACATCTAAAAATAAGGAAAAAAAAAATTTTTTTTTTTGGCATATCTGTTTTTGGGTTATTATTTTGTGGTGCCATAATGAGGCTACACAAGGAATATTTTGTACTGGATGGTCACAGACTTCTATCCTGGTTCTACAATTCCACAGACTTCTAGTCTTTAATGGTAAGATATTTTNCACACTAGGAATATTTTGTACTGGAATGGTGACTGACTTCTATCCTGGTAATTAGTCTTTAATGGTAAGATATTTTCCTAGTTTTGGGGTAAATAATGTGAAAGAATGGGTTTAAGGTTCGTTTGCCTCCCTTATTATCCACATCTTCAAGAAAAAAAAAATCCAAGAGGAACCAGCTGGAAAATATGGAGTTACTCAGCTTCATAATTCCACATTCTACCATTTTTCTTGTTCTCCTGTCTACCTGGCCATTATTCATCTGCACACACATCAAAATGCTGAAGGGTCCTCACTATAGAGATTTCTTTCTGCCTTTAAACATTATGCTTGCTCACATCTCTAGTGCTGCAAAGATCACCCAAAAGGATTAAGAATTCTTGACGGGTGAAACTCCTCCTCACAGACAAAATGCAAATGCTGGTATAGGAATTTTGCCTTTCTCAAGAGGTTATGTGAGTCGTCCTCAAACTCATGATTTAAAGCAAAAGAAGTACCTTCTTATAGTTCAGAAGGGTTTTCTTTCAAAGTATACTCTTATTTCACAAACTAACAGTCTAATTCTGATTTCAGTTTTCTCATCTGGGGCGTGAGGGTGGACATACAACCCTAAAGACCAGCACTTGCTTCAAACGAAAATGGGGACCAAGCCAGCTTCAACTGTGCACAGTTTTCTATGTACAGGGCTTGAAGGATTGAAGCTTTGGTTTATGATGAATATGGCTGATAACTCTGGTGGGATGCAGTTAGTGGTGAGCAGCCCATTTTCTGTCAGTGGATGTCTTGGTTTGGAAAGGCAGGTATCTGACAGGGAAAGCTGGAGTTTCCCTTAGAATGGAGAATGTGAACCCCTCACNAGCAGAAAATATGAAAGAGATCAGAAACATTGCCCCACCTGGTTTGAACAGCTTGGCCCATTATCAGAAGGCACCAGCCCCTCTCCCTCCCAGAGATAAAGAAAAACATCTCCCCAACTGCTTTTAACAAATGAAAATAGAATACACACCTCTGGCTCCACAACCCAAGACAGTGGATCATTCCAGGAGACAAAATCCTGTGGAACTAGCTCAGAAACTTACTCACTGAACTTTCTTCCCTGCCTTGTTTCATGGAGGTGATTAATGGCATTTAATGATAGTTGTGTGAACCACAGTGAAATACCTCTGGGTGTGCTGCTGGGGTAAGGCTGGTATGTGGGTTCAATAAAATTCTCTTGTGGTTTAAAACCCAGCTGGAAAATTACACCCCACTCAAGCTGATCCCTTCACTCCCTTCCCTTCTGATACTGAAGGAGAGATTATAATTTAATAAGGAGATATTATAAATTGGATATAAGGATAATAAGGAGAGATTATAAATTGGAATAACAATTTACTACAATCACCAAAACCACAGCACTACCCATAGCAAAAAGCACACAAGAGAGAGAGGGCATTGACCATGGGGATCCCAATAACAAATATTTGTTTATTATTACCAGAAATAGCAGTGGTCTCCAGACTAAAGGCAGTTGGGTGAGGAGAATCCTCCTCACCCCAAATCTGGAAAACAGCAGAGAACCAGGAAAACAAAACAAAACAAAACAAAACAAAAACAAAAACAAAAACAAAAACAAAAACAAACAAACAAAAAAGACACCTTTGGGGTTGGCTCCCTCTGTCTGGGCATGCCTGGCTGGGTTCAGCAGCCAGGCAGGATGATGGCTCTTATCCCATTTCTGGTGCTGGCCTTTTCCTGCCAAAACCATGCTCCCAGTGATGACATGGATGGTATGGAATTAAACAGTGCTAGAAACTCCACTCCCCTTTTTCTCTGCTGCCAGAACAAATGCCCCATGACAAACTGTGCTAATTCTTTATACTTGATTTCAACGATCAGTAGTGACTCAGTGCAATGCCTCAGAAGGAACACGCATTGCTGTTGAAAAGACATGTCTAGAGCTCACAATATTAATTGAATCCTATGACTAAAATTATAAACAAAACCCCACAAAAGAAGTTCCTTTGTCACAAACAAGGAAAATTTCTTTCTGTTATTCCAAACAACATTGTTAGTAGTAAGAAAAGAGGAGGGACAAGGAGATACAGTTGAATTGCTCCCTATTGTAATTGTGCATGTCAAATTACTGCCCATGACAAATTTTACTTGAGGGTATTCTATAGGGCTTCATAGCTGTTTGAGCTGAAGGTAATTGGCAAAAAAGAAATATATCTGCATATTTACAAGTCCCTTTCTCTCTCTCCTATTCAGACTATGCATTCACAGTCTGTCCCAGAAGCATTCCTGATGGTTCATTCCTTTGTTCTCCTCCATAACTCTTTTCTCCAAGGGGTTGTCCTGTTAATGACATTTACTGATAAGCCTCTAAACTAGAAACAAATTGCACCAGTCCCTCCCTAGGACTGGCAAAAGAACTGAGTCAAAGCAGGAGAACAAGGGGCAATTTGCTTCTGGACCACTTTCCTTGGGAAGCTTGCAGTTCATGCCATGGTCCTGTGCCTCAAATCTTTGTAGCTTTACCTAAGAGTGTAAAGGTGCTTCTTAAACCCTTCTCCATAAAGCTGAAATATAGTAGAGCCCTCTGATTTTCTTGAGCATAACTCACCGCAGACTACACATAAAATATAAAATGTTCATATATGATTAATGTATCTTTTTATTAATGATCCCTTATTAGAGATCTATATAAGTCAAAAGTCAGTGGTAACACCTTGCTAGGCAGTAACAGCAGAAGTAACTACATCTACAAAATAGAAAAAAATTTAGTTCTATTAATAATTAGGCAGTAAATTTGAGGGTAGCAAAAAAAAAAAAAAAAAGTGTGTATCTGAAGAAATGTGGGGTTAGGTCCCTTCCTCCTGTAAGAGAGCAAAGGAGTATAAGGCAATAAAATCTCACTGAATCTTTTTAAAAGGGTATATATCACTGTAAAATACATTGCAAAGTAACTTATTGATAAATCCACAAACTTGTCAGTATTTACTCACATCCTTTCAAGGGCTTATACAGACAATGTACAGTCAGGAGTGGATTTCAACAACATTGAAGAAATGCTGCCAGAAATCAAATATATCTTTGACAATCTCTTCTTCTGAGGTAATTTCAATGACATGTTGTCTTGCTTTGCTTGTCCAACTAAAGAACACATCTCAATTCGAGCTCGAGTGAACTTTTTTGGAAGAGAAAATTTAACTTAATCTGTTAGGTAAATAGTTAAGAACCTATGAAAGGCGGTAGTTTATTTGCTCATATTAAGAGCCTCTATGGTTTTGATTTGCTGTTATCCCTTTTTTCTTACACATACCCATCCTTTCAGTTCTAAGAAAGTATTGGGCTAGCCTGTGGCTAGTTTGTGATTGATCAACAAACCTCAGGGGAGAGGGAGGAAGGTGATAGGCCCACTGAGCTCAGGGAAAAATGGAAGGAGTGACTGACCTTAGCTCAGCACGAAGGGACCCAGAGGCTGGCCTTATTTCAGTTGAGTGGAAGGGGTTGTGTGAAGGTTTCTGTCTGAGTTAACCAAGAGTGTGAGCTGGGAAAGGATAGTCATGTCTCAAACCACTTGTACTGCGGTTCAGCTGCGGTGCAAATTCCTGCGAAGAATGATTTGCTCACGTGGTGATTTTGGTGTGTTTGTGGTGTCACTCTGCTCAATCAAAGTCCTGTGTAATGTCAAGCACCTATAAGCAAGAAAATCCTGAATTAAACATTCAAGCATCCATGTGTGACATGACTAGAAGAAGCCAGTTAGAGAATCTTGGAGACTGGCAGAGTTAGAATAGCTTTTTACCTCTTTGATAGCAAGACTTAGACCTTTTGTCATCTGAAAATTAGGGGGATTTTTTGCTTCAGAATGCTCAATTCCGCAGAGAACTCTCTTGTTCCCCTTTTTGGTTAAAGGCCACCATACTGATCTCTGTTTAGCTGGAATTAGCCTTCAGAGTTGTGTGTAGAAGTCAGGCAGACCATGCTAAGTGCCACATGAATCAGAGTCCTTCATTTGATTGCAACATTTTTAGGCATACTATTAAAAAATGTCAGATTTGGAAACCTTTCGTTTGACATTTATCTGAAAAACCATAATGTAACTGTATTTAAATGTCAAATGAGAATAAAGCTGTATTCTTATCTGTATAAATATCAAATGAATGGTTGTTTCCTCTGATATTTGGGGTTCTGAAAGGGTAAAGATCAAGTGAGGTGTATCCCCTGACAAAGGTTGGTATTGCAGCATTCTAAAGCAATACCTCACACCTGTATCCTGAGATTTGTTGCCCTGAGTGCTCAAGGTAGTGACGTAGGAACAGAATCCTTCTGAGGCAGCTGTACCCATAGCCAACAGAGCACTTTATTCTTCTTTCCTTCCCCAAATTCTGCTTGTACGTGACATGATTTGGAGAAGGGAGATGAACTCAGGTATGGCACTTTCCAGGTGAGCACTCTAATCACTGAATTATTTTATGTTTTATAGTTTATCTCATTTTCACACTTGCTGAACTAGTACTGCAGAACAGAGTCAAAACTGAAGTATATTTGATTAGGGCCAGTAAAGATGCAAATTAATATATCTAGTTTGTATAAGCCCCTCAAACTAACAGGTCTGCTTTTTCTCAAGTACCAGCAGAACAGAATTAGTACCCAAGTAAATTTTTGTTTAGCCATCCTGTATTGAAGAAGACTGACTTCATTATGAGTCATCTAAAAGTATTAGATTAATAATGGATCTACAAAAATGCAAATTTGTTTTTTGATACCTAAATAGGTCCAAAAGTCAGTTTGCCCATGTATAACAGATTCACCAAGTCATAGAGTCAATTAGGGTGGAAAAGACCTCTGAGATGCATCAAGTCCAAATTTTGACTGACCACTGCTGTGTCAACTAGACCATGTGGCCACTAAATGCCACATCCAAGCTTTTCCTGAACACCTCCAGGGATGGTGCCTCCTGGGCAGCCCATTTCAATGTTTAACAACTCTTTCTGTGAAGAAGTTCCTTGTAATGTCCAGCCTGAACCTCCCCTGGTGCAGCTTGAGACTATGTCCTCTTGTCCTGTCACTAATTGGGGGCAGAGGTCAAACCCCATCGTGCTGCAGCCTCCTCTCGGGCAGTGGTAGAGAATGTCAAATGAGAATAAAGCTGTATTTCAGATGTCAAAGTCAACCCTGAGCCTTCTCTTCCCCAAGTTAAACAATCCCAGCCCCCTCAGCTGCTCCTCACAGGTCTTGCCCTCTACCCCTTTCCCAGCTCTGTTGCCCTTCTCTTGAAGACTGCTGCCTTGTGTTGTGGAGCCAGGGGTGTGTGTTCTATTTCATTGTTGAAAGCAGTTGGGGAGATGTTTTTCTTNTGTTTGCTGGTTTGGTTGGGTGGTTTTGTTTTTTTCTACTACATTTGTATTGTTAGTATTCCTAGCAAAGAACTGTTATTCCTATTCCCAAAATCTTTGCCTGAAAGCCCTTAATTGCAAAATTGTAATTTGGAGGGAGTGAGGGGTTCACATTCTCCATTCCAAGGGAAACTCCAGCTTTCCCTGGCAGACACCCGTCTTTCCAAACAAAGACAACTGCTCAACCCTCCACCCCTTTCCCAGCTCTCTTGAAGACTGGAGGTGAGGCCTCACCAGTGCCAAGCACAGGGGGACAATCACTTCTCTAGTCCTGCTGGCCACACATTCTAACCACAGCATCAATACTTCTAAAGCCATAACTCAATTGCTAAGAAGAAAAAAAAATCGAGAGGACCGTTGTCCATAAATGCATATAGAATTGCCAGGTAAGATCCTAAAGATGTTGTTGGAATTCCTAATGCTATCATAAATCTGGAATTGCTGAGATTTACAACTCCAGTTGCTGATTCTCTCATGCATTCTAAGTGCGGACTCTAAAATCTGAACATTATAAGAATTGGTAATTTCAACACCTGTTTCAAGTACATTAACCTGCTGTAATTATATGGTTAAGGCATTCAAAGAAAACAGAGTTCAGGAAAAAAGGCTGTTATATTATCTCGTTCCCACTGGAGGAAAAAAAAATAAAAACAACCAACAAAAATTGCCTCCTTGCCTGGCTTGTAAATCACAGCATGCCTTTCCCACATACCCCCACCTTAAGCATTTCCATTCTTCTTTGCCACTCACTCATCAGGAAACAAGATTCCTTTTGTGTTGCTGGGGCTACATTGTCTGGAAGTCTATTGCTGCAGACTATTTGGAGTCTACAACACATGCCCAAGTCCATTGCCCTAAAGCAGGGCTCTCCCTGCAGCCTGCATGCAGCAAGTTGCATCCTCACTCTAGGGTTGTGCCAGGAAGCTGATCCTGAAAATCCCTACCCAGGGATCCTCGCCTGTCCCCAAGATAACATGAGCATTAAAGCATGCAAGGTATTCCAATGGGTGACAGGGAGTCTAAAATTCATCATTACATGATGCTGCCTAGAAATATCCAAAGCTGCTTGCAATTTCTTATCTTGAGGCTTTACCAAAAAAAAAAAAAAAAAAAATTCTTATTTTCACTGAAATTCTACTCCTGCACAAGCAATAGAGTTTAGATTGGATTTATACAGTCAGTAAATGCCTCATGCTATATTTTTCAAGGAAGTGGTGAGTAAGAATGACATAGAAGGGCCTATATATGAGCTGGAGTTCTCTTCTTCCCCAGAAGATACATAGTCAATTCAACTTCTTCCTCTATTCCACTCTGCAAACATAGGAAGATGTGTGAAATGAACAAAGTATGTGTATATAAGCATGATGGGTAAAGAGTGTTGATGTTGAACCTGAAATGAAACTAAGGAAAGCATATGAAGTGTGAAACATATGGCAATGCATATGTATGAAGTTTGGATCAGGATATGCATCACAAAATAGTAATAGGTTTTTATTCTGGGAGAAGAGAGTGATAAATCAAAGGGGAATGAGAACCTCACACTAAAAACAAGAGAAGTTGGAATCTCCTTCCTCTTAGCTGTTTGGCATTTCCTCTTGAAAGAAGCGGAGGAAGTATTTAAATATTTTATAACCTTCATTATTGGAACATACATCTCTGTATTACATTTTTGGAAGCATGTGTTCTATTTGAAATCAGTATGGATATATAAATATTTTTAGGAGATGATTATTCTCTGTATGTAGGTGGAGAAGAACATCAAATTAGTGAGATCTTGCCTTCATGAGTAACAGAGCAGCTGGCATTACCCCTCCTTTCCCTCCGCCTCCCTGGCCAAGGGAAAACACCTCATATCCTCAACTTTAATGCCCAAAATAAAATAAGAAATGGCTTTGGCTTTCCTCTTTCAATCTTTTCCTCCAGGTAATATTGAAATTTCCTCTGCCATGCTTGCAAATCCTTTACCAGGTCATTGCTGAAGTGGAAAGTGAAGAAAGAATGGCATAGGGCTATCACAGAACTGTTGAGAACAGAAATTTTAGTCAACTTTCGTGTCTAAATATTTGATTTATTATCAAAGACATTTAGTCATAGGGACTCAAAAGTGTTACCTAATCTTCTGTACCTTTAACAGATAAGCATGCAGTTTCAGATGCCTAACAGGAGGAGCAGGTCCTCTTTATCTAGCGTGTGCAGCACAGACCACACAGCCACAAGATTGGGTACAACTGCCAATCTCTGGCACCTCAGTGCCCTCTGGTCTTCCTCCTATGGATTCAGACAGTGCAGGTGAAAATGAAAATGTCCACTGCTGAGGCTGAAAAAAGAATGTTCTCCTCAGTACAGGTATGACATAAACTTATTTGAAATTTTTTTTTACCAAGAAATCTACTCAAGAACATTGTTTGGGGAAGTCTTTATCCCTTCTCCGTAGTGAGATGTGGCAACAGAACAGCACAGGAGATACTATGGCTCTAGTTTAGCCAGCTGAAGCCTTGCTATCTCTAAATCTCTTTTTTTTTACCCCATATATTTATTTTTAGGCATTCAAGAAAGCTCAAAGTTCATATGACTCCATAGAGCTATTCTGTTCAACTTGCCTGTGTACTCTCTTCCTGGCTGCATATTTTGTTTGCTTATGTTAAAAGAACCAGATTTGATGGAAAAGCTGAACAGTTTGAACCTGAAAATCTGGCCCAACATCTCTAAGAAACCACTGCAGAAACATAGCAACCCTCCTTTTTAGGAAATTGTGGATTCCTTCTCTCATTCTTGCTCATGGATAACAGAAAAGGACAATTGCTTAAATTATACCAGGAAGAAAAAGAAGTATTCAAGATACAGAAAAGGTTTGAGACAGGATAAACTTGAAAGTAGAATATAATAAAGCAATTAAAATAGTATTGTTCTATTATGTTCAGCAAATTAATTTTCCTCGAAGTCTGTGACTTCTGGAGTGAAGTATCCATACTAAAACTGACCATGCTTGAAACTGCAGTGTATTTTCTAATTGCTTATATTATCACATAATTCAAAGCATTTGGATTTTTTTTTTTTCCAAAGGCTAACTGAACATAATTCAGGCAAATAGAGTTAGCCATGAAGTCTTCAACATAGCTGAGTACTCCATTTGAAAGCAGATAAATAGATTTATCTGCAATTTAACAGACTGGGAACAATTTTGCTATCTTCTTACTTGTCTGACATAAAAGCCTTAACATTAATATAATCATAAATTAAATTTAAAACTGGATCAAGCCATTAGACAAATGTGTCACACAAAATTTCTACTTTATTCATCTAATTTGTTTTTAGAAAGATCAGCTTCCTTCAAAATGATGAATCTCAATTTTGAATGGCCTGTACGTTTTGCAGTCCTGATGCAGTTTTTGCATTGGCTCCTTGTAAAGACTGGAGTAATATACAAATTTTTAATGAACAGTGCTTGGAATTTTCAATGCCATCATATAATAACGCATGCTTGGATAGCACCCATGGAAATCTGCAGATAGTGAACTGCTCCAATATGTGCTATGAAAAGTCTCTGACACTTTTTGTGTCTGCTTATTCACAGTTAACAAACAATAAAGTGGTAGGATTCTGATTAAATGAGCATTTCAGCCCTGCTTTACTCTTCTCAGTAACTTACTGGTTAAATATGCAGTCCTCCCTTCTTATGCCTTTCACAGCAGCTAAAATCTGGCCACCCCTACTGTCTAATTTCTTGTATGTCACCTCCCAGGCAAAAAAATAAACAAGCAGACAGACACAGTCCAAAACCTCGGCTACAATACATAATGAAAAAAAAAATCTATTAACTTTTTTCGCTCTCATTTGTTTGCATTATGCCAAGCCTTTGACTTTAATTTGTAGTCTTAAGACATCTGGAAGTAAGGTACATGACTTCCATGTTTTTACTGCTCAGGAAACAGTAGGAATTAGACACTGATTAAGCCCTAATGTCATATAAGTACTTTATCATTGTCATCCATACTAAACAAATACATTTCCTTGAAACTAAGCATGCTGATGGAGCAACAACATTTAATAGGACATTTTGCTTCACTGATAACTGGCATGTTAAACAAAATGACACTGATATAAATCTGGAATGATCCTATTATTTTGAGTGGAGTTACTCCTGACTGATATAAATATTAACTGAAGACAACAATGTTCAGAATCCATAGGGAAAGCAATAGCATAAATGCATTTTAGATATGCATATTTATTTTGCCCAGGTCGCGGAACAGACTGAAGGCAATTCTCTAGAATGTGAACCCCTCTGCTAATCCTCTACCACAATTTACTTCAATTCTGGAATAGCTAGTTACTGCCTTTCTGCAGATGCACACGTTAATTAAGTTGATTTTGATGAATATATTATTTATATACCCACAGTACTAAAAGGTCGTGAACTACAAATTTCTTGCAATTTTGATTCCAAACTATTTATTAGATATGGTACAAAAAAGACCTGGCTGCTTGTGGGAGAGGTGTCACTTTCTGGCCATTTGAAGCCAATTATGAAGTATGTACATGCAGAAGGTTCCAAAATAGCATCACTGTTCCTAAGACTGCTTTTCACTTTTGTCTCCATGCCGTTGGGTTTAGTATCACACAAAAGGAATTGCGTCAAACTTTTGTTTCTTTTTCTGCCCTTTTATGAGGCAGCCCAGGAGTTTCCTGCTAAAGGTGAGTTGGAGCAATAAGTACAGATTTTCCTGAGTGTCCCACAGACACGTAAGTCATTTGGTTCATATGTGGGTGGTCTTTGACTTATTCAGCCAGCTCCGTTATAGACTGGCAAACACATCCAACACAATTAAATAGATGCACAGTATGGTCTTTACAAAATATCACTCAGCCATGTATCCTGCAACAAGCAATTACAAGTCATCTTCAGGGCATTGATTTATTTCTCATCGCCCTACCAATTTAATGACCTTATGATTTATACTGATTATGGAAGTCTCTCCTTGGCAAGCAAAGTAATTATCCATCAATCTCAAATTCTTTAAGGGAAGAAAAATGTTTATTTTCTGTCTGCATAATCAGTTTTATGTCATTTTTAATGCCATGACTCCCACATGCACTGAAGATATATGTAGTAGCTTCCAATGTCTCACAGAATGTCAGTTGTAAATGTGACTTGACAACAGGTTTAGCTTCCATTGTCTGATTGTTTGGCATTATATAATGAAGGTGGTTGAGTCCTCTGCTTGGAAATGCATGCATTATCCTAGGACAAAACAACGAAAGAATTCTGTGCTTCATGAGGCCCTGCAGAAAATCCTCAGCAAGAAAAAAAAAAAAAAAAAAGGCAAGGCTTTAAGTACATTTAAATAACAATTGTACAAATAGAGCTTGAGGAACAACAGGACAGATCCCACCTCAGCACAAAGGGGTGAAGCATATGACCTGTCAGTACCCCTTCTGCAACTGTTTTTCTGTAATTGTTTGATTTGAAGTAAGCATTGCTGTTTACAGTGTGTGAGTTTATTTTGTAAGGAAGTAGGGTTTATTTGAGTTTTAATAGGAAAAACTTAGGAAGGATTACAATAGGTGTGCATTAAAATGTCATATGTGGTCTTCTGGAGAGCTCCAATATTTAGTTATTTATGGTTTGCTTGTTTGTTTTTTCTACTGTAGAAATTGCAAACTGAAAAGTTCTTAAAACCTGAACACCAAGGAGAGGCTAACATCCAAGGAAACTGAGTTTTACAGATATACCACTGAGTCTCCCAAATTTTACTCTTTCTCAACCTTACTCTTCAAATATTATTCACACAGAGTAGTCCAAATCACTGCTGATGTCACCTTACTGTTTATTTTCACCTTTTTCATGATCTTCTCCCAGTCTTTAGATATTGACAGGCACGTGTCTCTATTAATAACTTTTGTATTTTAAGAGCCACAGCAGGGCAGCTATGTGAAATGACAGAGTCCCTTCCACATATTTTGAGTTGGGAGGGAAGATTCACTACTCACAGGTGTTAGAATAGATGGAAGTGATAGTTCAAGTTGGGCACAGAAATGAAGACAGGGAGGTTCCAACATGTCCAACATGCAGCCTCAGTGATCCAAGCAAGAGCTTAAAATTACTCCTGTCCATGCATTAAAGTTACTTGAAAGAAAACCTCCATTCTACGCCAAGAGATCTTATATTTCACAGCCAATCCTCTCTTTTTTATCTATTTGATTCTTGTGATGACATGAAAAAAGAAAATCTAGACAAACCACCAAACCCTCTTTCTCCCTAGAATCTGCAATTACACGTTTTTCTTTAGTTAACATCACCAGAAATGATGCATCACATACGACTCCAAAGTCCTGAAAAGGAAAATCTTCCTGCTACCTTAATGCAACACTGTGTGCCATTTGACTGGCCTGGCACAAAGATGGCACAAGTGGCTCCTACTTTCATTACAGAAAACAAACACTTCTTTTTCTTCCTAAGAGCTTAGGACAGGATTTTATTTTTCACTAAAATACTGTTTCCTAAAAAAAAAAAAAAAAAAAATTCTTAACTAGGAATGAGAGCAAAACAAAATTTCTGAATTAAACTGCTTCCTCCCATGAAAAATCATTTAGACAGAGCAGAAGATCAACCTTGAATGTTTGGGTTTTTTTTCCTCACGTTCTCAACAGTACCAATTTCAAATACCTCAACAAATCAGACAGCAAGATGAGTGGTAAATTGTCCACATTCAGGTAGATTGGCTTTGGGTTTCACCATCCTCTGGTCCCCAAGTAGTGTTCTGTTGCCCTAATGCACCATTACTACTATTTACTGTTACTATTGTTGTTATTATTATTGTTATTGTTATTATTGTTATTATTGTTGTTATTGTTATTATTGTTGTTATTGTTATTATTGTTATTATTTCACAGTTCTACAATTTCAAAGCATCCATGGAGCCATCCACAATGGCTCCTTCCAGAGAGATTGATTATATAACACAAAATCGAGGTGACAGAAAGAACTAAGGGGGAGAGGCCATTTGAGGGCACTAAACACTCAGATTGGTTGTTTTGTTTTGTTTTTTTTTTTAAGACTGTGTAGGTAGAGGAAGCTGAAATTGATGCACTGACTCGATTCATCCTGCTTTTTGGGAGAACTCCAATTCCACCTCTTGAATGATCCGCAGAAAACCCAGGATCTGAGTGAGCCATCAGGGATCCAGTGCTTGATGGTGCTCCTGGGCAGTTTAGATAACCTGGGTGTAACAGGACCCAAAAGACAAATAGAACACATCTCAGTTCACAAATTTTTATTTCCCATTTACATCCTTAGCATATGTTGTGACAGAATGTCTAGCTCCAGGAAAATATTGCAGCATTAAAAACAACACCTTTGAATCAGGCCCAAAGAAAACATAGAAACAGATAGTATGGGACAGGAGAAGAAAAAAAAAAAAAAAAAAAAAAGAAGGCAGATGTACAGGATTTTCACAGGCTGCCTCTACGCCAGGCGGNCAGGCTGAAATACAAAAAATAGGCATGTTGCAAATGATTTCCAATTTTATTGAGTTAAATGTCATCAGCCAAACTATATATAAACTATAAATTTTGAGCAGATTAGCTTGTTGTTCACATAAAATTTCACAATTTTAAGCGTTTAGCATTGAATATATAAGGGGAAAATCAATGTTGAACAGAGGATGCTGACAGACTGCAAGCCACTGTGTTAATTGGAGTTTTTCCAGTGCAGTCAGGTGACTTCATTTCAGCATTTATCTCATTGGGCCATTTTAAAACCACAAGGTTTGTTTAACAAATTTGCATTTTAACACAGATGACTGCAGGAACCACAGCTAGACACGTTATTCACAGAATGCATGCAGATAGGTGTCTTTTCAAGGCATGGATCTGTTTACATAACACTTCTGGGGTTATCATTACTCACTTTGCTGAGATATTTCATTTCATTTTGATATTCATACCATGAAGACAACTGATTTGGATCAGTGATGGGGCATCTTGTGGGCTTAGCAGATTACTAAAATTCCTTTCATTTTGATGGCCACTTTTCAAATGAAATACAAATTAAAATGAAACCACAAGAATGATGCTACAATTTGAAATATAGCTTTCCATCACAGATTTTATCACTGAGAAGAAAGACTGGAGAACTTCATCCAAGTTCACAAGTATCCCTGTGCTTGAGATTTCAAATCTGACGGACAAGAAACCGAGAGAGGAACTCACAAATTTTGTTATGGGAATTTACTTTTGTCACACCTCTGTTCTTTTTCAGGTTATTTACCTGCAGTGTAACCTGAAGAACACAATATCTGCTGTTCTCTCTGCAACTTCAATTCCTAATTCAGAACCTTAGCTTAATAGCTACCTTTATGAGTCAGTCAAGCTAAAATGTCAGTTTGGACTGCACTGGCTGAGATGGGATGCACATTCCATTAACTGACTCTATAGTTGGGAGCAAAGCCTTCCAAAAAAAAAAAAAAACAAAAAAACAACAACAACAACAACAAAAAAAAAAAAAAAAAAAAACACCAAAAAAAAAAAAAAAAAACCCAAAAAAAAAAAAAAAAAAAAAAAAAAAAAAAAAAAAAAAAAAAAAAAAAAAAAAAAAAAAAAAAAAAAAAAAAACCCAAAAAAAAAAAAAAAAAAAAAAAAAAACAACACCACACACACACAAAAAATTAAATAAAAAATTAATTAAAAAAAAGGATCAGAGTGAATAAGTGGCACTAGGAACAACGTGAAGGTCTGAGGCAAGATTTGCCCATTTCTCTGGTATGATATTTTGATTTGTGCCATGGAAGCAGCACGTAAGTAAATGTAGTCTATGGT
Source organism: Rhadina sibilatrix (assembly GCA_013400275.1). NCBI lineage: Eukaryota > Metazoa > Chordata > Aves > Passeriformes > Phylloscopidae > Rhadina > Rhadina sibilatrix. The sequence goes on from VWYO01010842.1 coordinate 15,153, forward strand.
GGAAAGAGGAGTTTATAAGCAAAATCTACTGCAGGTTTGTGAAAACAATTTCTAGGTAAACTGAAAGCAGCTGGAATTACCCACTTTTGCATGCAAGACATCACATTCCAAGCCTTCTTGGAAAACAAATATTATGTCATGCAAAGGCTGCCTTCGGAATTTTTTTTTCGAGATGCCAGGTATTTCTTACTCCATTTAAATAAAATTGAGGCACATTTTTTTGAACAAAACACAAAGTTATTATTTTTGAATGTATGCAAAAAATATTTAAAATGTGTTTTTGTGTTTTTCTGATTAGAGCATTTTTGGAATACAATACACTTGCAAATACTTTTTGACAATAGGAAATCAGTTATTTTCCAAATATTTTAATGTCTCTTTGACAATTATTATATACTAATTTGACACTTAAAATAATGAAATATCTTCTAAGAGTGTTGTTAATCCATTATCAGAGTGGGGGGTCAGGTCATATAGTTAATTGTGAATCTCCACATCGTAGAGATTTATAAAATTTCATAGATACAGCTAACTGCATAACATCTTGCATATGATGTATAAATGTAAGTTTTAATTTTTTTATTTATCATTAAAATGTATTTTACATCTAAATTCCATCTTTAATACATACCACATCTTGACATAAATTAATATAATTCCATTTACAGCATCCTGAAGTGGTTATCTCTGTCTACATTTCTGCATTTGCAATCATCCTTCAAAAATTATTTCCTACACTGTGGACAAATTCCACTCAACATAAATGAATCCGTGATTTTAGGTGCATTTTTTTCTGAAAGACAAACACAGATCTGTAGTGGCAAGACTCTCCCACCTGCTTACCTTTCCCACTTCCCAACTGTCCCATATAAGGGATTTCTAGGGACCTGTCACTTTATATGTAGAATCAAACACCATTTTTCAGGACACTGAATTTCACTACAAGACAAGTCTTTGCCCTGTAGGGTTTTTTCCTTTTTTTCTTCTATTCACTCCAACTCACCATGTAGCATATGGACTTGTGCAGATTCCATCACCCTTTTGGCACAGCAGTACTTCATACCCCAAGCATACGTGACCCAAAAATTGATTGGTTTTGTAGATGCACAAAAGAGAGAAAGGAAAACACAACAGGATTTAAAATTATGCCTGAGATCTATCTGAACAGTGATTCATCAGTTATTTTTGCATGGGAAACAGAATTTATCTACCAGATAAGTATGTCTTGTGTATCACAGGTATGTGCTCTTTGCAAACATCTGTGAAGACAGCATAAAAGCAGGGGAAAACCCCCAAAATCTTAATCTGCCCTTCCCCCTATATTTTACCCCTGCATTTTGTAGCATATAATATAGAAAACTGTGTTAACAGCTGAAAGAAAACTGTGTTTTTCTTGTGGATCTTTGGTTGCATTTCTGTGTGATTTTTGGTTTTTGGCAGTGGTGGTGGTAGCTTTGAGGCTTGAGTGTTCTTTTAATTCTAATAACATCCCTACTATTGACTGCTTCAAACTATTTTATCATTAAACTACTTTATCATGGAACTATTTGACCATGAAAAAAAATATAAGAAGGTTTGGTTATGCTGCAAATGCCAGGGCCTTTAGGAAGAAAACATGGAAAACAGATGTTTGTTGTTTAAGTTTACAACGTAAGCAAACCAATGGGACTAATATTACTCATGTGTCATTGCTTAAGAAGCAGCTGTTCCTCCCACCTCCAGCTCCCCTGATTGGATGGTGCCTGTTTTCCACCCCCATAACATTGCCTCCCTGTCAGCATAAAGCTCCCTCTTTCTAGCAAACTGGAAAGCAAAGTTAACATCCCTTTAAAGGGACCACCCTCAAACTGCTAACGAACAGAAATTGCTAAATGCATTGCTGTTCTCCACACTTGCAAGCAATACTAGGAAATTGTCTAGAAATGCAAGCCCATCTTGCAAATTAGAATGAAGACACGTTTGTGCATGACAGGTTCACACTGCTTTACAGGAACTCACAACACCTCCTTGAAAAAATGGGGGTTTAGCACCAGAGGAATAGAAACAAAGCTCGACATTCACAATTCCAGAGAATCTGTGGCCAACAGAGTAATGCCATGCCTTGAGAAGAGGTGGAGGAGGCAGAGCAGTTGTGCAGGTGACAGTAACATCAGCAAAACAGCAGTGGCCTATCAATGCTGATGCTTCTTGGACAAGGCCAGCTTGAGGAACATAAATACCACCAAACTGTGCCCAGCTTACCATCTGCCAAGTGCATACTCATAATGGATATAATGACCAACAGATGAGAAATGTAAGTCCAACACTACATGATATTTATATTGTCTTCGTAGGGTTGTTTTTTTTTTCCCCTATGAATTCCAAATTTTGTTTACAGAGGGAAATTAATGTGGAGCAAGCTATAGAAGAATGGCTAAGCAGGCTGTTTATTAATATGCCACTCTTAGATAACACCATGATACAAAAAGATTTGCCAGTATCTTACTTTATCCAGTGAGTTAGTCAATTGCTGCTAGCTTTTAGCCTTCTGTGAATCAGTTTGTTTTTTGTAGGGCAGCAGCCCCAAACCTATCTTCCTGTTATATGTAAAAAACAGGTTGTCTCATTATCTACTAAGGAGCTGGCCATTTTTGGTTGCCATGAAGTTCACTGCCTGTGTTAACCCTCAGTATAGAGCCTGTTTAACCTCTATACAAGGCCTTAGAAGGCTTTTTAGTTAAGATATATTTTTCTTGCCTCAAAATTCTAATCATATGACGTGAGTCCTTCAGCTTGAGCTGAAAAATGGGTCGAATAGAAGTTGTGAATCTTTGTGTCCTTCATTGTTTTGTGTACCATTACTGTGCCCATTCTTAGTCATCATCTGTCAAAGACCCTCAGCATTTTGTTTCTCTGCATGTTGAATATCTGATGTTTGGCCTTGCCTTTACTGTTAATGTATGAACTGCACTTCTTGGAGTGCACCTCCGTGCCATTATTGATTCTGATTTGAATGCACTTCTGCAAATAAGTATCCAAACACTGCGTCATAAATTTTCCTGTCATGATTTTTTCTATAGTTAATCTTACCTGCATTTAGCAAGTTAATCAACTCAATCATATACATCACGAACCCAAACAGGAGGATTTAGAAAACGTAGTTTAAAAAATTAAATTAATGCATGCAAGGTTTTTCTACAAAGAAAAGGCAAGAAAACAAACTAGTTTAACTGTCTGTAGTTACAACAGTAGGAAAACTTCTTAACAGAAGAGCGTGGTATTTTATTTTAGTATCTATATGGTCACTTTTCAGCAGTGAAGTAAAATAATTTACTGTCATTACAATAGCAATTGACACAGCTAAGCATATTCCAAAACAAATAAAAGTGGTTTTTTTCATGGTGACAGAATTTTGTGAACAACTAAGGAGAGTTTTATATGCATTTATATAATACTTTTTAAGGACATTGCGAATAATCTAAATTATTAAATTTCTGAATTATAGACAGCATTGGTTCATGTTTAAAAACAAATATTTTGATATATAAATGCTTAGATGGTAACAAATATCTGTGTGAGGGAGGAATATGAAACTACATGACACAAATCCTGCAGTTCTATCATCCCTCATGGCATTACCTGGCAAAGTATTTGAAGCACCTGAATCCAAAGTCTGTAATATATTTAGGCATTGTTGTGTCTTTGACCTTTAAATTTTGATCCCTGATTCTCAAAGGCATTTAAGTTATGTGAAATTCAGATTTTGTAAAAGAAATTTAGATTTTTGCTTCAGAAAATGGATTTTAATTTTAAATTAAATTTATTTTAATTTTTTATCTAATTTTTACAAAAATATATAGCTAAAACGAAGTGGAATGGACTCTGATATTTTTCTGGATCTTTTCTGTGGATTTTTAGAGCAGGTAATATATGTCCTAGCTTCCTACCAAATTTAGCCCATAAGCCTATAAAAATGTAGCAAGTTAGAAACCCTTTTTACCTTGGCTATAAAACTGGCCTAAAAAAAATGAAATCCATTCCCAAGCGTAATTAAATCTTATTATTAACAATGACCATCCCTTTAAGTGTACGAGCAAAGTCACTCTGTAAGGGCTGGTTTTTCCACCTCTTTGATAAATTGGGAGTAGAAAAGTAAAAATGCTTTCACAGAGGCTTTGTAAAGTGAGGAGATGACACAACTATTAAAGCAGAGTTTTGACACCTGGTCTGGAAATCAGGAAGATATTTATAATCACCTGAATTCTAACAGAAGTCCTGGGGCCTGGAGATGCCTGATTCAGCTGAAGCTCGAGCAGGGCATGTAACAGGCTGTGTGGCAGAGCTGCTGGCTGCACTGAGGACTGGGCACAGGGATCTCACAGAAATGCCTTCGCTGGCTGCTATGGAGACAAACTTGATGCTAGGACTGCCTCTTCACTTAAAAAGTGAACGAGGAACAATTCAGGGGTACTCGATTAATTAAAATATTAAGTCTGCTTGTGTTTCTTACAGGCTTGGCTTCCATGGTATGAAGTATATAGAGACAATACACAATGTCATTTGAAAAGTTAGAAGCTAGACTAGAAGGAGCAGCCAAAATATTCCTTAACAATCAAGAGAAGGGAGAGCTCTCTTTTTTAGTGTAAGGAACATACTCATGGAATCATTCAGAACCATTAGGCTGAAAAGGAGCTTTGAGATCATCATCCAACCACAAACCCAGCACCAAATCACGTCCCTGAGTGCCATATCTACAGGGCTTTTAAACATCCCCGTGGATGATGACCCAACCACTCCCCTGGGCAGACTGCTCCAGTGCTTGACCAGTCTTTCAGTGTAGAAAGTTTCCAACCTAAACCTCCCCTGGCACAACAGCAATAAGGTCCTTCCGGAAATGAGGTGAAGTCCCACCTGTCCTTTCAGGCTGTTGTAGAGAGCAATAAGGTCCTTCCTGAGCCTTCCTTTCTCCAGGCTAAACACCCTGAGTTCCTTCAGCTGCTCTTCATCACTCACGCTCTAAACCCTTCCCCAGCTCCCTTGCTCACCTGACTTGATGTCTTTTAGGCTTTTATATTGCTCTCTAATCTCACAAAACCCAAATAGCTGGGTACAGGGCACGTTTCCAGTGAATGAATGAAGAGTAAACCAGGTAGAGTGTTCTCCAGCAGCCCTCCGTGGGGAAGTGAGCCAAAACAACAGCCTTGAACTTTGAAGAAAATGTCTTCAGTAGTTTTGACACAAGTCAGTACAAAAGTCAGATAAGGCAGTAAAGGAGCAGGTTTGTCTGTATTTTCTCACCTCCACCAGTGTTAAAAAAATTGCAGAGCAAAAGTTACTTTAAGGCTGTGTTTGAGTTGTATGCTAAAAATATGAGATAATTCTTTACACAGGGGAAACTATCAGAAAGTGTTACTCATCATGAATACGGGGTAATGGAGTTGCAAGTGAGGTCAGTACCTGGTACTCAGAATACAAATTTTCCGAAGAAATTGGACATAGTTCATATGTAAATGCTTTGAATTTGCAAGCACAGACTGTTCTTTCAATTCATTATCTCATGCTTTATGCTCTGCCAAGTTGCCAATTATAATACTCAAAAAAAAAATAAATAAATCTGATCTTAAGCAAAGATTTGTAGAGACCACTGGCATTCCTGGCAATAGACTAACGCCGAGTATTTTACTATCAGCTGAAGGATACATCCAGCTTGGCTTGAAGGAGTTGATTTATTAAAAATATGAATATCGACCTAATATCGATATCCAACTGAGACAGAGAAAAAACTCTCTAACAGTTTGCAGTTAGAAAGTGTGTGTTTATTGCAGGGCCGGGCAGCATGTGGGGTAGCTCCCCAAAAACATACTGCGCCTCACAGAAAATCACGAAGTCAATTTATTTACAAAACTGTTGAATATCCAAAATACAAATGCATATTCATAACCCTGGTGCATCCCATTCCTCGCTTTGTATGGTAATTAGCAAAAAAGCAATTAAGCATGCATAATTTGTCTTTTGAAATGGGTCGGTGGTCCCATTTAAGAGGAGTGGGCTTAAATTGAGGAAGTAAAATGACTCTTCATCGCCCTGAACTTTCTACCTTTTCAATGCAAATTATGACAAATGAGTGTTGGTAGAACTCCCATTTCCTTAAGTACAGTGACTTTCAATGAGTTTCAGGATTAGAAGTCTCTACAATTGTCCTGTGTCCCTAAACCTATTTATCAGGTTCCCTATTTATTGTTGCAAGCACAGCTAAGCAAACATAAAGTTGACAAGCAATCAGTTATTTGGAAAAAGTTGACTCAAGCTTAGTCTTCCTCAGCTAACTACAAAGCTTTTAATTAACTTCAACAGCCGTAAGGCCTATTTCTAACTAAAATCTTAATTTCCCTAAAATCCTATATTCTTTAAAGTCTATGTCTCAGAGTCAGAAGATTTGGGTTATCTATCCATTTTGGTACCGATTTTGTTTGTTTGTTTGTTTTTGGTTTTGTTTTTTTTTTTGGTTTAGTTTAGTTTTTTAATTTGTGTCGATTCTAGTACCATAAACCAGAGTGATTTTGATGGAGGTTTTGGGGGTTGTGTGAAAGGCAGTGGTGTTCCACCTGGGGGACTCCAATTCCTCTCACCAGCCTGAGCCACTTAACGCGCATCTCATGAAAACGCTGAGGGCCCTTGATGTCCCGTGGTTTCAGTGAAAAGCACCAGGTTCCTGCATTTCTCTTGCACCCTTTTTAGATCAACAAGAAGCTGAGAATGTACCCTTACACCTCATCAGAGTGGAACTGAAGATGCATTGCAGGATTCGAAACTGGACTCTGAAAAACAAACACTCAGGCACAGAGCTCCAGGCCTATCTCGTTCTTTCAATAAATTGCAAAACACTCACTCAGCTCAGTATTCATACGTCTACTAAATCTTGGACTTGGGTTTTATTAAAAATAAGGATAATGCTACAGCAGTTTTGAAATTTTAGAAAATATATGTATTTTTGGTTCACCAGAAATAGTCCACTACTATAGTGCTTGACAAGAATTTGCTCTATGAGTACTTTGTAAGCCTTCATTTCAATCCATTTATTTATGTTCATTCTTTTACAGAGGCTTACAGTCTCATCAAAACACAATCCAACCACTTCAGCTGCAAAATTACACTCGAGTTAGCAAAGCTAAGTGCACCTATACCTCCAGCCTAAGGACTTTTGCCAGTGAGGTCTGATGCAGTGCCCAGTGAAGACAGTGAGGTGACCAGAAGAAAATACCTGGAATGCATAATTACTCAAAATACAATATAGAAGGGGAAAAAAAAAAAAAAAAAGGATATTTTTTCTTTCCAAGTCTCAGAAAAAAAAAAAAAAACACTAGATGAGATATTCCTAGCTGTGTGAAAAGGTTTGGAGAAATTTCTCCTTAACCCACACCACTGAATCACCCTTATGTCAGGCTCCATCTGTAGAATTCTTACTCACGTAAATAATATAGGGCCTCATGTTTTCTCCAGTGATTTTTAAACCTTTGTATTTCACTTGAAAAAGAAGAGGAAAAGGTAATCTCAGAAGCCTGATTTTGCCATTTCTAGCAGTGGGGAAAGGAGCAGATACAGAAGGAGAGTATTTTTTTAATTGAGAGAATTTGTAAGGTTGTGAGGTGACATGAATTTCAGACTTTATCAGTAAAATTAAATGTGCAGTATTGAACACGTGTGAAGTCATGCTTCCAGTAAGAATACTGGATATCCAAGAGATCTGTCAATTTTACAATAATTCAACTGCCATAAATGAGACCATAATTAAAAGCTTATATTGAAAATTATCTGTTTCTAAATTAATAAGTGTTGGAATAAAAGATCAGTTCTAAAGAAAAAAAAAAATCTCATATCTGATGCAAAACATCTTGTCTGCTCATTTGTGCAGACAGATACAAACTACAGAAGGTAGTAACTGATGCCATATAATCAAGTAGGGAAGAAACAGTTACCGAAACTGAGAAAAAAAAAAAAAAATTATTTGTATTGCACTAATTTCATGTTCGTGCTATCAAAAAGTCTGAACAGTCACTGTGTATACACAGACAATGGCATATGGAATGAGGAAGTAAGGGAAAGACAGCAATGAACTGCTGGGAAGTGGTGGCTGTCGTGGATGGGGACTCTTCTGAGACCCTGAGGTCAGCTCAAGGGAGCCACACCTGCTGTGCCTGAGCCTCCAGCCTTGCAGTGAAGCACCAGTGCAGCTTGGCAGAGCACCCATGCCACCATCACCATGCAGGCAACCCACTCATCATACCAACCAGCAGAATCCTTTGCAGAACAAAGGACTGAAACAGAATAACTGACATATGAATGTTCCCATTTTCAGTCTGGCAGATTTCAGTGACAGTGAGGGAACATAGTTATTCGTAAGAACTGAGCCATCCTTGTTATGATATGAAAGTTGGTGCTGTGTAGTCATGGCTCGTGCCAGTGATGTTTTGATTTCTCTGAAACTCTTTCCCAGGCACTGTTCTGTCAACAAGAGACACGTTTTCCTAACTGTAACCTATGTTTTCATTCCTTTCCCTAGGAGGGACTTCTTCTTGATGTCCCTCTGACCTGACCAATGTGGTCAAAGAAGTTTGTCTTTCTTCCACCCCTTTGGGTGGGTTCTTTGTAAAATAGCATAAAAGGGAAGAGATTCCCAGGTAATAAAGATTGATTGGAGTCATTTCAGCCTTCTGAAAAGTTTGGAGTCCATGCTGATGTTAATCTAAAACAGCATCAGTGCTGCTTTCTCCAAACATCAGCCAGCTG
>VWYO01010842.1:35967-47852 GCA_013400275.1 Rhadina sibilatrix
TTTTTTAATAATTTTTGTGTTTTTTTTTTTTTTTTTTTTTTTTTATCTGATAATGTTTTGCTGATTTGAAGAGCAGCAAATCAAGTTTTTATTTAGTGATCTTAATGACAACTATTTTTAAGAGCTTTGACATACAAAATTGCTGCATTTTTTTCCAAGAAATTTTGCTTAAATCTGAGCTTAGCCACCATACCCTAGCACCCTGAACCCTTTTCTAATTTATTTAAATAGAATTCTGTCTTTTCTTCTGCCTTTTCTACGTAACTGGTGTCTCTAAACTAAATAATTTTCAAAAAAAAAAAAAAAAAATCCTATATGCTCTTTCTTCTTACTGTCTCAGTAGTCCATTTTAGTGATTAATACATGACATCCTTTACTGTGCTAGTAATCTATGTGGACTCAGTATATTCAAACTATTTACTGTAATTGCTCATTTCCCACGTTTTTTGAGCAACAATCTAAAAGCAAAAATGAGAAATTCATTTTTCAGAGCACGCTATCAGTATGTACCTGTAGTCCTGCAAGGGTTAGATTCTTTGTCACTAAGTAGAACAGGAAATCATAATGTTAAAATGAAAATCAGAATATTTATGCACAACATACTTTCTTCATACCAGCCTGCTGCTTTTCTTATCAGTAGTGCTTAGAAAATGATGATAATGCCTTTAATTTCTTTCCACAAAACAGAAAATCTGTACCTCTGTGAATATTCCTTCAGATTGCTGTCTAACACTATGGAAGGGATCCCTTTCTTGTCTTGTGACAGCTAGTGACTATGACAGTGGTAATTGTTTAAAGAACAGAAAATTAACAAATTAACTAAAGAATTAGTCGACATATGAGCAATGTAGAATGATTTATAATTGCTTAGAAAATATTTTTAATCCACAGGAATTGGACTGGGGACATCTGAACTACTATTTAAAACGAAAGGCATCACTCATTTGTTAAACTGTCAGGAAGAATCAGGTTGATCTTTCTACTGTGAAATAACTCAAAGCACTCCACCTGCATAATGAGTCAAAATTCTTCCCAGTATTTCAATTCCCAGCCTGAAAGATCTGTGATATTTACCTCAAGCTCTAGGTAAAGGCACTGTAACTCCTTGAAACTTCTCCTTTGATACCCCTGAAGAGTCTCTTCAACTATTTTGCCTACACAGCCTTACCAGAGCACCTGCAAGAACAGCCTACAGGCCAAATTCATGGTCTGTGTATGCTGCCTTGCAGCAGAGGAACTTGGGGACGTGGCTGAACACCTCAGCAGGAAGATCTGCTTGAAAGTCCTTTTCCATGGCCAAGTATCAGAACGCTCCCTTGGGAAATGGTAGATGAAATGGGAGTGTCAAGTACTGGGGGCTGCTGCAACCTGGATAGAAGCAGATCTAATACAGGTATTTTCAGCACACCTCATTCTATGGTCTGTACAAAAACACCTTCATGCCACACCCAGGTGCCAGCAATATCTACCTCCCTCTAAGTTCTTCAGAATTCTCTGGGGCCTCTCTCCATTACCAGCTTTGTCACTCCACAGAAATGCAAGTTACCAGCAGAAAAACCCATCTTTTCCAAGACACTTACTATAAAAATTTCCTCTGCTTTTCATGAGACACCCTAGGCCATGTATGTAGTTTCTGGACTAAGAGAGACAAAAAACAAAACAAAACAAAAACAAAAAACCACAAACAAACAAACAAACCCCAAAACACACACAAACAAAAAACCCAAAAAACAAAAACAAAAACCCACAAACAAACAAACAAACAAACAACAACCAAAAAAACAACTCACCAAAAAAAGAGATAAACATTCTGTGGGGGAAGATGATACTCTCTCTGAAGAGGCACTTGCTCCCTCATTGGGCCATATATGTTCACATAATGTACAGTTCTTCACTGGTGGTAAGTGCAGCTGCTGAGACCATGTCCAAGATAATCCTAATTATTAATCACACCGTGGTTGGGCACACCTTAGTTCATGTAAGCAGATGGCCAGAAACTGCCAGTTTGATCTGTGTGGTCCTAAAACATTGTGCAAGTAGCCAGAGTGACTAACCTGATCATCAGGCTGACTGACACTCATGAACCAAAAAGTTACAGCATCCACTGGAGCTGTCTGTTTGGCAGGCAGGTTGGAAAAAACTAGGATCCTGTGGAGACAACTCAGGAGCACCTAATTATGTGAAGATAGTCCTGGCTGGATTGCCACCAAGAGAACAACCTTTGGGAATGCAGCTGGGGGGCAGAAGCAACTCTTTCCTCTGCTGTGCCTATTATGGAAATGAAATGTTGAGTTTGTAATCCAAAGCTTTCAAAACTCGTCTTGTAAGAAGTATTATTGTCTTCAGGGAGATATCTTTTTGTGTTATCCCACACATTACTGCACTTCTTTGTCAGACCAAGAGTTCTGTAAGCATTGTCACTTGTGACCAATATGTGCGTTCAGGAACATAGAGTTTTATTGGGTTTTTTTGTTCTGTACTTTCCAAATCCAATCAGTGCTTAAAATTATTTAGGGGCAGTATCATAGTTCGTTCTTTCTTTCTTTCTTTCTTTCTCTCTCTCTCTCTCTCTCTCTCTCTCTCTCTCTCTCTCTCTCTCTCTCTCTCTCTCTCTCTCTCTCTCTCTCTCTCTCTCTCTCTCTCTCTCTCTCTCTCTCTCTCTCTCTCTCTCTCTCTCTCTCTCTCTCTCTCTCTCTCTCTCTCTCTCTCTCTCTCTCTCTCTCTCTCTCTCTCTCTCTCTCTCTCTCTCTCTCTCTCTCTCTCTCTCTCTCTCTCTCTCTCTCTCTCTCTCTCTCTCTCTCTCTTTCTCTCTTTCTCTCTCTTTGACTCCACCACCTCCCTGGACAGCCTGTTCCAGTGCTTAACCATCTTTCCAGGGAAGAAATTCCTCCTGATATCCAACCTGAATCTTCCCTGACACAGATGAAGGCCATCCTGTTGCTAGTGCCTGGGAGAAAGGGTTAATCCCCACTTGGCTACAGCCTCCTTTCAGGAAGCTGTAGAGAACTCTAAGGTCTCTCCTGAGCCTCACCTGTGCTGAGTACAGGGGGAAAATCACTGCCCTGATCACACTGACTTTTATACAGGCCAGGATTAAAACAGGTCATCATTAAAACGTTTCTCTTATTTTGGATCACATTGAGGTATCACTGGTTGCAATTGAAAGCTCAGCACTTTAAAATTCAGGTCTCTGAAGACTTGATAGAAGAGCACAGTTTTAGGCAAGGCTTTGACATGTATTTCCTATTAATGTAGAGTTCAAACATTCAAAATAGGGAGCTTATTTTACATCTTGTATAAAATGAAGCCTATTAATAAGCTGTATCTAAAATGAAAAGTAGCCTACTCTATCTCATTTTCACAGATTTTATTATATGGCCTCATCAATAGCTTTTCATAATAATCTGTGGGTTTGCTTCCATTAGAGAGATGAAATATTCAGAATAATTTCAGAACGCTGATCTTGTACTCAATGATAATTTAATCCTAACCAAAGATCTCAGTCACTACTATAATTATTCCCAGAATCATAGAATTGTTTGGGTTGAAAGGGACCTTGAGGATCATCTAGTTCCAACACCCTCCCATGGGCAATAGACCAACTTGCTCAAGGCTCTATCCTGCCTTCCCTTGAATATTTCCAGGGAGGCACATCTTCTCTGGGTAACCTGTGCCAGTGCATCACCTCTCTCACAGTAAAGAATTTCCTCCTGATATCTAATCTACCCCTGTCCTCTTCCAGTTCCAAACTGCTCCCCCTCATTCTGTCACCACAGGCCCTTGTGAAAAGTCCCTCTCCAGCTCTCTTGTAGCCCCTTTAGGCACTGGAAGGCTGCTGGAAGGTCCCCCAGACCCTTCTCTTCTCCAGGGTAAGCAGCCCCACCTCTCTCAGCCTGTCTGCACAGGAGAGGTGCCCCAGCCCTCTGATCACCTTCACAGCTTCCTCTGAACTCCAAGAGGTCCTTGTCCTTCTCATGCTGGGCCCCCAGAGCAGGACACAGTGCTCCAGATGAAGTCACACAAGATGATGGGGAAATCACCTCCCTTGATCTGCTTGTCACTCCCCAGGGCTGGCTTTCTGGGCTGCAGGTACATGCTGCCAGATCAACCAACACCTACCCCTCCTTCTCCTCAGGGCAGCTCCCAACCCTTTCTCCACACACCATGTATTTGTGCTTGGGATTGCCCCAACCCAGCTGCAGGACCTTGCTCTCAGCCTTGTTGGAGTTCATGAGGTTTGCATCAGGTCACCTCNTGGCAGAGCTCAGAGAAAAAGAATTGTGATAAGATAAAATAAACAAGAAGAACAGCCTTGAAAAAGAACATCTAAAGGCTCCTTGTCTTTTCTGTGGGCGGCTCGGGGCTTCCTGGGGACAAAGGGCAAAGAGCACCCTGACCTCGGGGGAGCAGAGAGCCCAAGAAACTCTCAAGCCTGTCAAAGTCCCTCTGGATGGCACTGCAGAACATTGTCTGCACCACAGAGCTTGATGTCATTGGTAAAACTGGTGAGGGTGTATCCTGTCCCACTGTCCAGGCTGCCACACGAGATGTTAAACAGTGCTGACCCCAACACTGACCCCTGAGCAATGCCACTTGCCTCCACTTGCTCATCAAGGCTGTAACCACATCTCTGTGGTTGTGACCATCCAGACAGCTCCTTATCCACCATCAAATCCATGTCTCTGCAGTGCAGAGGCAGGAAAGCCGTGCAGGACAGTGTCAAATGCTTTGCCCAAGTCAGTTGCTCCTCCCTCATCCCCCAGTGTGATAATCCCAGTGTAGAAGGGCACCAAATTTTTCATGCACAGTTTAACCTAAGTGAAACCATGCTAGCTGTCACCAGCCCCCTTCTTATTTTTCATTATCCATAGCATGCTTTATTACTCCATGGTCCTGCCAGGCACAGAGGTGAGACAAACTAGACTAGTGCTCAGGTCTTGCTTTTTTCTGTTTCTAAAATCAGGGATTATGTTTCTACTTTTCCAGTCACTGGGAATGTCATTGGGCCTCCATGACTTCTCAGATAAAAGAAGCTGCCATACAATTCTTGAAAACATTCAATTGCTACAGTTAATGGGCTTTCAGAGGACTCTCTTGCTATTTAAAAGCCACAGAAAGCTGAAAAAGGGTCTTGCAGCCTGTAATTCCAAAAATACAGCAGATGTAATGTTCCCTGTCCTGAAGCCTCTGCTGTCCAGTAGAGACCTGCGTGGAGTGTAAGAATTCACTCTAGATGTGCAAGCACACAATAATACACATGTCCCCTTCAACAAGTCACACAGGTGTCACCATCAGAGATTCTTAACACACCATCATTACCTGACTACAAGGCATTATGACATTTTCACATGTGGCCAGCCAGACTGACACACACAATATACACAAATATACACAAAATATATATATACAGAATATCAAACACATACAATATATATATATACAAAATATATCTACAGCAAATCACCTAACTTAGTCTGATAAAATATAGAGAACTGATGTCTTGATAGGTAGTTCCATTCATTAATCAATTTTATAACTAAAACCTTCTGCATATTTTTTTTAATTTCTCTTACTTTTTTCATTGTATTCCACAGTGTTTTTCTGTACCTCGTGTTATATGAGCCTAACAAGTTTAATGCCATTATTTAAAATGAAGCACAAACTGAACTGTAACACAGAAGTTAGCATTTCAACAAGTTTTCAGCTCATTGGTTAGCCCCTAGCAGTAGATGCATGCCTGAAATAATTTTACTTTCACCTGGTATAAATACTTACACTTAAATATCAAGTTTTTAATGCATTTTTCTGTTACTGTGCCTCGAAGACTAAGAATGGTTGTCAAACCAAAAGTGTAAAAATACATTTCTGCTACGTTTTCCAGAGAGCAGAGCTTGCTACTGCTGTGTCTACCACAACTTTGAAAGCATCCTGCAGCACAACAGAACTGCAGGATCTTCGTGTGCAGGGATGGAGTGGGGTACTTAGCATACACACACTTATTTGTTGCCACACAGGGTAAGAGGAGATAGCAATTATTTTTCAAAATTAGCATTTAAAGCTTGGCCATTTAACGCTTTGGCCGTGTACCAGAGAGTATGATGGTATGACTGGCACTTTGAAACCATAACCAACGTATTTAAACATTTGCAAATAATTGCTGTTAATTTGAAATTAAAAAAAAAAAAAAATAAATAAACACAAAACTTCAACAAAATTGTTAAAATTCAGTTTATGTAGCCACACTGGATTCTTGATAACTATTTCAGATTTGGATAGAAACAAAAATAGCAAATCACAATAGCACACGTGGAGGCTTTTTCATTGGTAGCAGCAGTGACTTTCATGAAAAATATTTACAAACTGGATATAGCTATGGATTCTCCTGCTCTCATTGAGCTTTCCTAACAATGGGACAAACTTGCATGGATAAAACCTGTAGGTGTATATTTCTAAAGAAGACAGTACTGGCCTCCCTGTATTCCTGAAAGAATCAGGGTTTGGCAGCACTGAAAACTTCAGAGAAATATCATTGAAATCATCAAATAGAGATCCAGTAATCTAGTGATCATGTCCAGACTGTAACAGATATTATGTTTTTTGTTCACACTATGAGTATTTTTGCTTCTCTACTTCATGGAAACTGAAATATTTTTCTACCTCTATTTCTTAATTAAAGAAGGGATGACTTAAATATCTCAGTTTAAAAAATATAAATATAAATATAAATATAAATATAAATATAAATATAAATATAAATATAAATATAAATATAAATATAAATATAAATATAAATATAAATATAAAATCAACTTTTAAATATATTCATTTTCAAGATATATCTTTAATTTCTTCTATAATCAACCCTTTGTCAAAGAATATTCCCAGAAGCAAACGTTATCTGATGTCAAATAAAGCCACTTTAAAAAACTGATTTATTTTATGTCTTCGTGTCTTAAGTTTTCCAGCAGCTCTGTATTTTTCTTTTGAAGAGTTGGAAGGGAAGAATATATTTAGGCTTTTATTTTATCCAATAAAATGTACACACTGAATTTTTAACCACTACCTACAGCAGGAGCATCTCAGTTGCTAGGAAAAGTTGTGCCCATGTGTTGTATCACAACGATTGTGGACATGTTTGTTACCAAGCTCTTTCCTACAAAAATTAACTGGCATTTCTAAAATACAACACATTTGATAAAGGTCTATTTACATTTACATTTTTTTCCCCCATGGATTTGTCTTCTTTTCCATTTCTTCAACCGTTGTTGGTTGAAGAGTTTATTGTACTGGTTTAGAGAAAGGTTCAAGATGCAATTTTACATCACTTTTGCTGCAGTTTTAGGTTTTTGTGGCCAGCTTAATTGGAGATATACATATATACACACACACTATATGTATATAAAATACATGTCTATTTTTCCTATATTTCTAGGTGCCCCTAAGTATATTTCACTGGGATTCCATGTTGCCTAGACAAAACCAAGAACACCAGCTCTGTCTGCTTTCTGTAATGCTCCTAACACTCTAGCCAGCTTTCACTAAAAGACACACTACCACAGGTTTGTGCCTTGGGGACAACACTACCCTTAACACCTCTGATGCTTACACTGCACTAAAGTAAGGCTGGCTGTACTTTCCTGCATCAGGCTCTGTGTTTTTCTCTGGTCACACAATCTCTGCAATCACAAGCCTAACTTGTTCACATTGTTTCATTCCATAAGAAGCTGACATTTCCCCTGATTAGCATCAGTCTATAGCTTTTTTTTTTTTTTTTTTTTTTTTTTGGGTTGCTTTTTTATTTGTTAATNTTTTTGTGGAGTGCCTTCATTAATGTGTGCATTGCAAACTCTGAGCCTATGAAATATTGGCAGAGGCACATGAAAGAGCAGTGTTTGACAGACAGCCCTGACTGCCACTCCCATTTTCTGCAAAGGTGGAGGGGAAAGTACCCCTCATAACAGAAAGCACAGGTGAGTAGCTAGATGTTGGTAGACTTAAGGTCTGCACCCTAAGAGTAAACACATTTGGCTGTGCTACAAACACAAAGAGTCAAATCAGACTTACCATCAAAGTTAACCAGTCTTGCACATAGATTCAGTCTTAAATTTGGAGAGGCGAGCAGAACTAAATCCAATCTAAGTAGCAACTTCCACAACTTTTGAATAACTAACATTTTATCTAAGTCCTGACCTCAGAGTCTTGAAGAGCAGCCAGAAGAATGCGCAGTTTAATAATAAAGCCAAAAGAACACATAATTTCCCCCAGAATCTTCCCCTGCAAAATATCTGCCAGTCAGATTCACTGATGTGAGAGTAGAACGGAGAAACCTGGGGGTGAAAAAATTACTTTTCTGGGGGGTTGATGGCTTCAAAAGAGAGTCAAACCTATACATTTTACAGTCTTCCCTAGCCACCGTGAGAAATTTTCCACATAAAGGTCAAATGTGTTCCACAGGCTTCTTCTTTACCAACAGTGTAGCAGTAAGTAAGATTGTGAACACAACCCTAGAGGCTGGTGAGTAGGATGTTTCAGGAAAAAAAAAAAAAAAGTAATCTGTTTTGGAACCAGCATCCCCCAATATACATATGAGAAGGACGTGAGATTGTTTGCTAACGCCTGTTTTCCCCTTTCTCCTTTGGCACAAAGCTGCTGAGAGGCAAGGAGGGAATTACTGTGGGGATAAAGTGATCTGAAGGGGAGGACTGCAGAGAGCTTGGTGCAGCCCCCTGTGTGTTTATGGAGAGTTCCTGAAGGCGTCACACTGAGGCAGCTCAACAAACAAGCTCACAACACCAAAACAGATGTGTCTTGTAGTTAAGCAGAACGAGAGGAAAGTTTGATTTTTCTTTGGAGTGTTTTAGAAATTCTCTCAGTTGTCTGCACTCCCCCAGTCCATGCAGATAAGAGGAGTTGTGGGGGCAGAAGAGTACCCACTTGCTGGAAGCTGCACAGAGTGAGAGCAAAAGCAAAAAAATACCAATTACAATGGCATTACTCCTCAGGCATGACTGTACTGCTACCCACTCACCAAATGCCCATGTCTGTGGGTTGTCTCCAGTTTACTTTTACTATAGTTAAGGAAATATTGTATCACTTGTCCTTCAGATAGATGGCATGAATTTAACTAACTGTACTGATTTCTCCTTGTTTTTTTAAAAGACGTGTTGCTTTTCAAAGGTGGGGGGGTTTTTTGTGGTTTTTTTGTTTGTTTGTTTTTGGTTTGGGGGTTTTTGTTTGGTTTTTTGTTTTTGTTTTTGTTTTTGTTTTTGTTTTGCTTGGAAGACAGAGAAGTACGGCTACTTTGACAGCACAAGACAGATATTTACCACTGTAGACCCATTTGTTTTGTTATTTTTACACCTAAACAGTGGTAGAGACAATTCCAACATGGATAACATACTATTTACAAAGCATGTTACAGTGGGCCAAAATTAATCCCAAGCTTCCTCCCACCTCCAATTTTGTTTGTTAAGTCTTGAGTTATTTTAATTGGAATAAGCTCAGCCTATATGAAAGAGCTTTGCAGAATAAAGTTTACATTTGTTCAAGAGTACAGTAAAAAGCCAAAGGGTCATTCTTAGGCAACTGAGCCAGATTTTGAACCAAGAAACATAGGAGTTTCTCTGATACTGTGGAGCATTAGACCACAAGAATAGGAGAGAGAAGATTAAAGATCATTAACTTTTTCAAACGCAGAGACAAAAAAAGAGACTGTTGAAAACAAGCAAACAAACTAAAACAAGGGCAGAGTGAAAAGAGAGCAGTGGCAGGTGACTGAGAGGAGAGAGAAAGACAGGAAAATCCAACTCTTCCTTTGTGATCATTGTCAGAGTTCAACTCCAGGTGGCAACTAAGTACCATGCAGCTCCTTCACCACCACACTTGCCTCTGGCCCCCCACACCCAGTCCCACAGTAGGATGGGGAGGAGAATTAGGAAAAGAAACCAAAACCTGTGAGCTGAGGACAGTTTAATAACTGAAACAAAATCAAAGTTAATAATAACAATAATTGTCATGGAAAAGGAGACAACAACATGAGAGAGAGAGAGAGAGAGAGAGAGAATAAAAACAAAGAGAAACAAACAATGCACAGTAATACCATTGCTCCCCAGCCATGCCACCCCATCCCCAAGCAGTCNAATAACGATAATTGTCATGGAAAAGGAGACAACAACCTTAGAGAGAGAGAGAGAGAGAATAAAACCCAAGAGAAACAAACAATGTACAGTAATACCATTGCTCACCAGCCATGCCAGCCCATCCCCAAGCAGTCACCTGTGACTCCTGGCCAACTCCCCCCTCAGTTTATGCACTGGGGATGATCTTCCATGGATGGAAACCCCTTTGGCCAGATCAGGTCACCTGTCCCAGCCGTGCTCCCTCCCAGCCTCTTGTGCACCTGCTCACTGAAAAGTCCTGGATTTAGGGTAAGCCCTGCTTAGCAACAACCAAAACATCAGCGTGGAATCAATGTGGTATCAGTTATTCTCACATTGAATCCAAAACACAGGACTATGCCAGCTGCTGGGAAGAAAAGTAACTATTCTAGCTGAAACCAGGGCAGTAATTCATGCACGACCATCATTTTGTGGGAGGAACAGCACCCCTTCCTTCCTCTGTACTTTTTTATTCCAGAAATCCTGTGGAGTTTTTTCTTTTTTGATATCCTATATTATTTCATAAGAAGAAGTTACACTAAGCTTCCAGAAAACCTGTAAAAGATGTTTCTACCCTAATAATACTCAGTGTTTTACAAGGTGCTTATAAAAAATGAAAGGATAGTACCTACTAGACAACAATGTAATCTGCTTAGGTGAGAGGATTAAAAAAAAAAAATCAGTGTGCTACACACATAATGAGCAGGCAGTCATTTCAGTAGAGCTCAGTGACGTCAGATATGGTCTTTTGAAGGTCAGCAGTTGAGATGATCTGCATTATTACAAGTTTAGAAAAGGATCAAAAGTTCTTTGATCTGCATAAAACGTCCCATAAATTATTTTGTTTACCTTTGCAAGTAATTAATTTTAAAATGCAATGTGTTTTGGTGATCTGCCTCAAGGAAAGGGAGGTCCTTGGTTTAGCAGAAGGATGCAGCTATCATTCCCTGTGTTCTAACTATTTATAGTTCTAGATCTACAGTGAAATCTCTTTTGTTTTGGCATAGGTTGTTCAAGCAGATATTTAATCATTTTCTTAAAAGACAGTTTTCTGATATAGATATGTAAAATGATAGACTCAGAATAGCTTGAGTTGAAAAGGACCTTAAAAACCACCTAGTTCCAGCCCCTCTGCCATGGGCAGCAATGCCTTTCACTGGATCAGGTTGCTCAGAATTCCATCCATCCATTTCAGGGATGGGGCATCCACAGCTTCTCTGGGCAGCCTGCACCAGTCCCTCACCACTCTTACAGCACAGAATTTCTTCCTAATCTAAACTTTTTCAGTTTGAAGCCATTCCCCCACTCGCCCATAAAAGAGTTTCCCTCTCCACCTCTCTGGTAGGTAAAGGGATTGCAAGGCCAGAGTCAGGTCACCCCAAAGCCTTCTCTTCTCCAGGATGAACAATCCCAGATCCCCCAGCCTTTCCTCACAGGAGAGGTGTTCCATCTGTGTAACCACCTTGGTGGTCTCCTCTGGATTCAGTCCAACAGGTCCCTGTCCATCCTGTGCTGGGAGCCTGGAGCTGGATGCAGAGCTCCAGGTGGGATCTCAGCAGAGCAGAGCAGAGCAGAGCAGAGGGGCAGGGTCCCCTCCCTCAACCTCCTGCCCAAGGTGCTCTGGATGCAGCCCAGGGCACATTTGACTCACTGGGCTGGGAGTGCTCATGTGGCCAGGTCAGGTCCAGCCTCTCATCTACCAGCAATCTGGGTCTTTTCTTTTTTTTT
>VWYO01010845.1:0-17462 GCA_013400275.1 Rhadina sibilatrix
AAGGAAGCTCAGGGGGCACCTTCCTGTTCTGTACAACTGTCTGAAAGGAGGTGTAGCCAGGTAGGGGTTGGTATCTTCTCCCAGACAACAAGAGAGAGGATGAGAGAAAACAGCCTCAAACTGCTCCAGGGGAGGTTCAGGTGAGACATCAAGAATTTCTTCACATAAAGAATTGTTAAGCATTGTAAGGGACTGCCCAGAAAAGTGATAAAGTCACCATCCCTGGAACTGTTCAAAAAATGACTGGATGTGACACTTTGTGCCATGGTCTAGTTGACAAGGTGATGTTATGTCATAGGCTGGACTTGATCTCAAAAGTCTTTTCCAACCTAATTAGTTCTGGGATTCTCTGAAAAGATGTCCAAGATCAAATCCAATCTTTGATCAGTCACCACTGTATCAACAAGATCATGGCACAAAGTGCCCCATCCAGTCTTTCCCAACCTAAATGATTCTGTGGTTCAGTGATTATTTTTGATAGCTTCAGTTCTTTTTACAAATTATGGGTTTGTTAGTTTTCTGGGGTTTTTAAAGTTATTTAACAACTGTTGCAATTATATCATAGAATTAAGAATTAAGATCTGTAAAAATCTTTTGATTTTTTTTTTTAAATTAAGTTAGGGCTGCCATTCTTACTGCCAGTCCTGGCATGATTTTGTACATCACACTAAAGTATTGACTAAAACAGGGTTGGATTATTACAGAACTATCATAAAGGCAAAATAGTATATTATATGTGACAGATTATAAGAAGTGGAAAAGTGTGGAAACATGTTTCTGCAGTAGTACATGAGAACAATATTTATTTCCATAAGTGCTCAAGGTGAAGAAAAATATTCTTTATTTTGGTATGGAAAGCATGTCTAGCAATACCACGTGGTTTTAGCTGCTGTAATGCTTGCTTGCATGTATTAGCTATATTGGATATTCCATACCATATGGCATCACACTTGGGAAAAGAAGGAGGAAGGGGGGGACATTTGGAATGGTGGTGTTTGTCTTCCCAAGTAGCCACTGCACATGGTGAGCCCTGCTCTCCTGGTGATGGCTTTACACCTGCCTGCCCATGGGAAGGGGTGACTGTTAATTCCTTGTTTTGCTTTGCTCATGTATGCACCCCTTACTTTACCTATTAAAGTGTCAAAATTCATGAGTTGTTTCACTTTTACTCATCGGATTCTCTCCCCATCCTGTGGGTGGTGGAGTGAGTGAGCAGCTGCCTGGGGCTTAGTTGCCATCTGGGGTTAAACAACCACAAAATCTCATCTAAGCGTATTAGGGGGCAAAGCCAATATACTGGTCAAATAGCTGTTAGCACTATTATATAATAAAATAATTTCCAGTTGTGGAACTGTTCAAACCACATAAACCGTGTTGCTTGGTGTGTCTTCATTTTGTGTCCTAAACTGCTCTTTAGTTGTTTACACAATCAAGTATTGCACTATTTACATTTGATCCTGCCTTTATACGATGTTGTAAACCTCATCCACACATGATATGAAACTACCATTAAGATAAATCAACCTTTAGTAATTTCAACCCTATTCTGTTCAAATAAAATATAAAATAAAAGCCAACCAACCAAACAAAAAAATTATCCCATGTCACTTAAAATACATGGTTTATTTAAACCTTACTTTCAAAGTCTATTTGATCTGTATTCATTTGGCGTGAGGTCAGTGTTACAAAAGAAAAAATTGTTTTGTTTTCTTTTTTCCTTTCCTTTTTGAAAAGTTCTGAACTGTTCAGAGCGTTGGGATGTGTTGGTTCCATCCCACTCACATCGTTTATGAGTAACCGTTCAGCAGTTCTGGTGGGTGAGTGTGTTTCTTTCAATCTTGAAAGCTTGGTAAACAATTATCTACAAGTTTCCTGACAGAAATCTCAAGTGGACTTGCTAAGGGTTGGAAGACACATCTGTACCTCGATTTAGGAGAACCACAGTTTCTGGTGCCCAGTTACACACTCTGTTATTGAGGTACTTGAGTGGAAGCACTCAACTGAAAAAAAAAACCCAGATATTCTTTCTCCTTGTACCCTCCTTAACAAAGCCAAACAGAATCAAGAAAAGAAAGAGCATTAATATCTCAGATGCTCCATCAGCTTTGTATAAAGATATCAGGCATTTAGCTTCCATCACAGACACCAGGGTGCTGACTGTGAATGGCTGCTTGACCCATTGCTCAGTTACTGCTGGTCCTGAAGTGCAGCAGTACCACCTGGTTATCAAGAAGTAAACAGTTCTTTGGACATTTCCTTGGGGATTTGAAAATGTAAAAAATGCTTACCTTGTATGTGCTTACTACATCTTTTAACTATGGCCAACCCTTAAGCAGAAGTTGTGACTAGTTCTGCTTTTCTTTAGTATCTTGAGGCAGCATTAACGAAACTTTACAGTGACAGGCAAGTTTCAAAGCTCATGTTGCTAACATATTAGCTAGATGGGAAAAAACCTCCAAACAGCTTGCAGTCTTCCATTGATTGCTTTATCATATTTTTCTTCTTGAAATTAAAAGAACAGCAGATGTAATGATTTGGTTCTTCTTATGCTGTGTTCTTGTGGAAGAAAAGGACCTGTTTATGAACCTCTCAATCAGTCACAGTAGGAATAGGTTTTGCCAGTTTTGAGGCTTTTCTGTGGCAAAATAATTACTAGAAGCAAAGCTCAGAATTAAGCAAAAATACGGTGGGACAGTATTTCTTACCAGCGTTGGTCTGTGTTAAGTTCCAAGGGGGAGGTGTGGGGACATATCCTTCTCTCCAAAATGTCAAGGACCTAGCTTTTAGATTTTTTTTTTTTTCAATGTTGGGGAATAAGTCAAAGACTGCAGCTGCCAAATACAAAGTGGAGAACATGGAGAAATCCAGCCCCTGAGTGAATTGTATCAGGTCCATAGGTCCTGTAGAAATGCAGGCATAAGTATTGCCTTGATTTCAAATTACAGTTGTCTTTCAAGCAGTACCATGTGTAAGAAAATTCAGTGTACTTCTTGCACTTGTGGTTTTGTTTGAAGTGTACTACGGTTTTACTGGCTGCTAGTAAGTTCTGTGGCATGTGGAACATGCCAGATGTGGTGTAAACTTGGAAAATAAACCTCCCAGCTCTGTAACTTAGTGTGATGAAGGTCCATTTCACAACTCAGTAGGACACCTGAGACATAAGACACCTCTTAAACCTAGCTGAGGTCTGCAGAGTTGGCATAAAAAAATTGAGCTGGCCAGAAAGTGTTGAAATATGTTACAGGGCAGGACCTTGTTAATGTAGGCTAGCGGTTCTCTGGGAGGTTCTGGCCTGAGTAGCTCTTACCATAAAGAAAATTGCTAGTATAGAAGTGCTCTTCTGTGACTAAGCACAGACATCTTAAATGAAAACAGTAAAAGGACTTCTGCTGCTCTGTATCTGATCTTTCCATTCCTCCTTCAAATGATGCAGGTAAACTTTGGCAAGCACTGTAGTTGTGCTCTTAAGCAATGCTAGACATAACTGTTACAGAACAGATAAAACCATTTCTTCAGAGAATATTAAACCACCTGGCAAAGAGAAGCCTGATGAATGACTTCACTTTGAGTCACACAACATTTTGGACTTCCAAAACTGCTCTGGATGATATGCATTTATATCACTGAATACAAAATGAGTGTATGTGCGTGTGCACACACGTGTGTAAGAAAAAAGAATTTCTGAATGCTTGTAAGAGAACAACGAGCCTAAATCCTTTCCTCATTAGAAATCAACAGGTCCAGGACCCCTCTGAGTCTTTCAGTAAACATTTATTTTGGAACTTTGGCTTTAAGTGCCCAAAGTACCAAGTGGTTTTAAACTGACCACTGGCAGCATCAGTTTTCCACATTTTACTGTTTGTTATGCACAAAATGAGACGGGGGTTTTATCCTCTGAGGAGCTTGGTGTGAATCTTTTAACATTTTCTCTATTGTACGTGTAACTTTTCTAAAAGTGCCTGCAGTGAACACTGGGTGCACCTGTGTGGCTGCTAGAAAATAGCATGTGAAGTGTTTTACGATGCAGCAGAGTCTTTTTTGGTGAGTCTTGTCAAACCCAGGATTATAGCTTAAGGAAATCAACAATCACATTTACTCATGTGAAGATAAAAGTACAGAGAGCATTGTGAAAAGCAGCCTGTGTGTTTGAAGTGGTTGGGGGCATGAGGTTACAGTCACAACTGCCACTTGATCATCTCTTGTGTAGTACTGTCTCCTTCTGGCACAGATCAGTAGGTACATTTCTAGTCCAGAAAGTCACCAGCCTTGCAGGTCAGCAACACAACACCTGGCTGTCCCCTTGCTTCTCTGAGGGCATCTACTCTGGGGTATTCTCACAGGCCATAAAGCAGAACGAGCTCATTCTGCTGGAGCTTCCACAGCTCCCCCAAAACACCAGTGCTTTGGGCTTATGAAGCTTGAGTCACCTTTCCCTCTATGAGAGGAAGAAGCGCTGTTCATTTTAAATTCTGAGTTAAGGTGACATTCTGTACAGCTGTTTGGTGGCAGTGTCTACTCCAGGTAACTTTCTTCACTTCAGAGGACCATTAGTCCATTTGCTGATGAACTTTATTTTTCCCTTTCAGTTCAGCCATTTGTGTCAACCACAGCCGCATCCTTCATCCAATTATTTAAAAATGTCTTTCTCACCCGTGTTGTCAGCTGTAAGAGAACAAAATGCATTAGAGACATGCTGTTCCTTTTTATTACCTCTGACTCTGAATAGTGAGGTACTCTGGAGAATAGTTTTTTAAAATCCCGGTATATCTCTACCCTGTATATCTGACTTGGCTATCCAATGTCAGATATTTTGTATCTTGGATGTAGAAAAGGTAGATTGTCGATTTATGCTGAGAAACTAAATGATGCTACTTCAGAAACTATATCAATATTAAACTCTTAATAAAGTGAGTTATTCACTTTAAAAATACATATCTAATGTTGATGTAGATTTACAATTTGTTTACCTTTTGCCCTGGATTCAGACTGCATCTGAAGACACAGCTTTTGTTCCAAAAGGATGGAAAAACTGGACCAGCACAGTTGGTTTCATAGCATGGAAAAAGATCTGGGCCACCTGGACTCCAGCACACAGAATTCAGACAATGCAGCCAAGTGTGAACACGTGTATAGATATTATTAAACCACATTTAAGTAAGAATTCCAAAGGAGCAATGGATAGTAGAGACACTGCAACAGTAGGCTCGGTAACATCCACTGATGAAATGGGCAGAATGGAGTTTTGAAGCAATATAGGTGTTAAAAACCAAGCTATTCAACATCTGTTTGTAAGCCTAGGAGAAACTGCTTGCAGCCAGTTTGCATAAAGACCTACAGCCTGTCAGATTTAATTGCAATTCATTTGTGTATATTTGGAGGAGTGAGGTCTGATTCCCATCTTGTCATATGCATGTTTTCATCAAATAGTGATATAGTTACAGGTGGTATACCTGTCAGTGCTGAAAAAAGGAACCAGTGGAATTGAATGTGGAATTGGACATGAGGTCTCTGGTGTTAGCCTGGGAGCTGCTTCCAGCAGTCGATTTTCCCTTTGCTCTTAGGTTAGCTGTTTTGCCACAAGGACAGTGAGAGAGGCTTTCCTCTTCCCCTGTCACAGATTTTCAAGGCTGTATTAGGGCACAGTGTACTGGGATGTTGTCAATTCTCATTGCTCTCCTGCACTTATCGTGTCCATTATGAAATGCAATTTATCAAGCCATTGTGCTAGCCAGAAACCAGTAAACCTCTTTTAGAAAACGAGGGAGAAAATGAGGCTTTAGCTTGTTGTGTGTGTTCTTTTCCAAAGTTAATCAAATTTCTTCTGAGACCCCAGAATAGGTGTTAATGTGATGACTCAGGTGTTTTCTGGAGAGACACCCAAGCTCAAGTCTCTCTTGAAAGAGTCTAAAAAGGTTCTCCCATGTGAGTACTCTTCTTCCTGGACTGTTGGCTGTTGTGGGTTTCTCTTTCTCTTGCTTTTAATATTGCTTCCCTGAAATCCATGCATTCCAAAGAGTCCTGCCTGATGAATCTCTACTTTCTCCTTGTCACAAAGACAAATCTTTCTTGAACAGCTGTTTAATTTTATTGTGAAAAGAAACCCCACAAGATTTCAGAAAGGCTGGTTATAGTACATTTCAGAATAAATCCATTCACATGTGTTAAATGTTTAGGGCTGTGTTAATGTTCCAAGCAGTGTTGTGGCTCGTGGAAGAAGTCAATAACTGCCGTGTCAAACACCTTGCCACGGCCTTGTTTCAGGTTGCTTCATTTTGTCTCAAATTGCAATGTGAAGGAGGCTAGGTAGAAAGACAAAAAAAGTTAAGATTTCTTGTGTTATCATGGTCATGGTGTACTGGTCTGCAGCTGCTGGACAGCGCTCCTTCCCCTTGGAGCTCTGGATGGCAGCCACAGTGTGCTGGTGGAAACCTGGGAAGTCTTTGGCTGCCTTTGTTCTAAAGGTGTCAAAAAGGTCAGCTGGAGTACTGTGATGGTGTGGTGGATGGTTAGAGAAGAAAGAGATGGGTAAAGTGAAGATCTGAGATGGGCTAAGCAGGTGAGATACTGTTGCTCAAATAGGAAAAAAGTGATCAATCTAACCTGGGCTGGAGTACTTGTGGTCCTGTGTTATGGGCTGGAGGAGGTCAGGGCAGAGACATGCCAAAGCAAATAGGGATTAAGGGGCATGTGGGTAGAGAGGTGTTTTAGGGGAAAATAAAAGTCTTTTCTTGGTGGCACAGGACATCTTTGACACTTGGAAGTGAGGAGATGTGATGCTCGAAACAAGAGTTTTCTGTCCAGTTCTTAGAGCTGCACAATGGAGAGGTATCTTACTGCTCTGTGCTGCTGCAACAGGAATTGCCTAGATGATGTTTCTGTGTACAAAACTGTAGTAATGTATCCACTGCTGCCTGAAGTCACTTGATGCTCTGTGCTTGTCTCCGTTTTATTAATGAACCCATCACAATTGCAGAGGATTCCTTCTACATCTTATAATTAAATATTTGAAAGCAAGAGAGAAGCATCTAATATTTGTCTAGACAAACTGAAGATCACTAACTACCTGTTTTCTGAGGAAAGCTTTGACAAAAGAGATTCTCCACAAAACCAAAATTACAACAACAAAATAACACCAAAGCAAAATGAGTAAACACTAAGAATCAAAATTATTCTAATATGGTGATACTACTGGTGATAACTGGTTTTGGTATAACTTCTGTGATAACTTTTTTTAAATGGCAGCATGCACTCGTGTATTGCCATCCCAATTAGGAGAGAATTCACAGTGTGTTAGCTCTGTGAGTCTGGTGCATGGGAATCATTTAACCTTAATTGGAGTTTTTTTCTTTCAAATGTGTGTTTGTATAAATGTTGTCATTTTGTTTGGTGCAACAGTTTCTTTGACATGTTCTGGGATTTTTTTCATTTCAATGTGACAGAGCTTTTATTGCTCTAGTCCTTCAGGTGAGGTTGGACTAAGCAACAGATTTTTTTTCTGGATTTTTTTTCTCGCACCATTAGTGAGTTAAAATAATGTGTTTGATAGATTTATTTAAGGCTCACACTCAAAAGTTGTGCAAGTCTTAAAGACAATTAAACATACATTATTTTATATGTCATAATTTTAAGTTAGATTCTGTGCATCCTGGTGGTAGAGATGTCAGACTTTTTCTTTCAGTTTTATGAAAGCAAAATATAAAATTGTTGAGAACAGAAAAGCTAGTGGGACTGGTGAGTATTGTACTCAACCAAAATGAGTGTCTGTTTGCAGATGCACATTAACAAGAACAGCTGATGCACATACAGATCTCTCTTGGCCCTCTGGCATTTTGGTGGCTTAGAGACTATCCATACAGTTCAAAGAGTTCAGTAATGAACTGTCTTCAAAGAAGGGAATCTTTTTCATGGGTTCCACTGCATTTATACAAGAGGCTATTTTTAGATGAAGGATTTTTTTTTTGCCCCTTTGGAGCTGTAAGACATCTACGACCTCACCTTAGATTTGAAAAATCTGCTGTGCTGGAGTAACTCCTTTAAGACCATCTTTTCATGCTTGCTTTATTGTTATTTTTCATTTAGTTGTAAATACCTGCAGATCTGTAGACAGTTGAAAACTGAAAAAGGGCTCTGTATTTCTGTAGCTCACATGTGAAGTCTTGTCAGAGAAAACTGTTTGCCTGCATGGTTGATACAGATGATTGCCTGTCAAAGGATGACCCTTAATCATTGGATTTTTTGTGTATCATTTCCTATCACTGAAAAAAGAGAAGCATTTTATTTCAAAATCTGATGAACGAGCTTAAAATACAGAATGTTTACTGTACAAAGCAGTGTTCAGTGATACAACATAAAAACTTGGTATCATTTTGCACTTCAGCCCCAGTGCAGAAATATGAAATGCATACAAACAGTCCAGTAGTACAAGTTCAGAGGTCACCACTCCATATATTAGAATGCAAATCTTGCATCTGGAAAGACTCCACTGACATCAGTGAGATGAAGATCTGGCTTTTTTTTTAGATAGGCAGTGGGCAAAAGGCTATTCAAGTTTTCTGAAAATTTCCCCACATTTTATTTTTAATTCAGTAGAAATAAATGACTGGGCCGTGATACATTCTTTTGTGGCTGAGAGGCTAACAGGGATCAAAACAGCTGGCATTATACCTCCTACACAGCCCTTAGCTATTTTAGCTGTAGTTGGGCTGGGCAGTGCTGCTCCTCCAAATGGCTTGTTCCTAACTCTCCCTGGTTCAACATTTCTGGGTGGGTGAAGGAGGTAGTGTCAGGGCATCAGTGCAGCGCACAAGATTTGCAGC
Organism: Rhadina sibilatrix; assembly: GCA_013400275.1. Taxonomy (NCBI): domain Eukaryota; kingdom Metazoa; phylum Chordata; class Aves; order Passeriformes; family Phylloscopidae; genus Rhadina; species Rhadina sibilatrix. Next base: position 8,817 of record VWYO01010845.1, read on the forward strand.
ACTTGGAGATGTCAGCAGTGCTTCCTTTGGTTGATCTGCCACTCTCCCTGTCACAGGATTTTTATTTTTCACCTAGTATTTCAGCATAGGATCACTGAGGAAGTGATGACATAGCAAGACTGTCCTCTTTGAATGATGGGAGATTCTTTTGTATGTTTGTACATATACTTGCTGTTTTCTTATCTGCAACTTGGGTGAGCCATCTGCTGGCATCTTTCCTCCAGTTTTGGTTGATTTCATTCCCCAAATAAATTTTATTTATTTTATTGCTCCTCTCCTTGCCCTTTTGAACAGTTGCAGAGGTGTTGACCTTACTGAAAACTGGATCAAAGCAGGATATATTTAAATATTTATGTTTATGTATTTGTGTGGATTTCTTGGTTCTTTTTGGTCACAGTTCACAGCCTGCTTCTACCAGCTGCTAAGTAACTTCAGTCATTCTTCCTCACCCTGAAGGAGAGCTGCTTTTTGTCCATTCCAAGTATTGTCTAAATTGATAAGTATCTGACAATGTATCTTCTTTTTTACTATCAATATGCATGCCATGGACAGGAAAAAATCATGGCATAAATGTTTGACAGAAAAAAAGTACCTTCATGCTGCATGTCACAGGATTAAGTGTAAAACAGGGAAGAGCCTTCTGTGCATCTTCTGTAACCTCCTTTCAAACTTTTGCAGCTTAAAGATTCATGGGGCAACTGACTTGTATGCTAATGGGAAGTGAGTGAGGATTGGATTTTCTCTTTATTTGAAAATTTCACTTCCACAAGAGAAATATTTCAAGGACAAAATTCTGGAAAAATATTTCGTGTAAATTAGAACTTACTGTAGTAAATTTGAGGTTCTGTTTATACTTTGATAAAAATGTTCACCTGATTTGCTGCTTCTTCAAAAGGCTTTATTTCTAATACATTAGTATCTTCCATTAGCTGGGAGTGAAAAATTTCTCACTGCCTGGTACTGCTAACTTCACTTAGTGCTGCAGTGCGGAGGTCCAAAGGCATGTTACCATAGAGATATCCACAGTAGTTTTAAACCAACTTTAGGTTACCAAAGCTGGAGTGCTAATGACTGCTGCAACATCAGCTGCAGAATGTGCACTGGCAGGCTGGATGAGTGCTTCAGCAGCTGACTGAGCTGGCTACACCTCACCACAGCTCAGTCATGTTCCTCTTTGAGGCTGGAAGCACAGGACTGAGATCTTACAGCTCGTGTACTAGGGGACCTGACCAGGTGCATAAGCACCTCAGTTGTGCCACTATTATAAGGGAGAAGTAGGTGGCCTTGAACAGCTAGATCAGATCTAAAAAGGCCCAGAATCTGCTCAACTGGATTTGCAGTGATTGCTGCTCTTTCTCCTTGTTTGGTAACTGACATGTTGTTTTTAACTTTTTGTGATGATGTATTTCACATCTTGGGTAGAGGTTGCACTGTTAGATCAATATGCAGGATGAAAAATAAAATGAGTGGTTATTTACTCATCTTACCATCAGCCACAACATCCTCTATGTAGTTACAGATTTGGCTCCACTGCATGTTTAATGCTTGCAGATGTGTTCAGTGAGCACTTACAGAAATGGAAGTTCATTCCCTTTTGAAGAAAAAGATGCAGTGGAGCACTGAGGTGAAGAATTTAACAATCAATCTTTAAATAAATATGGTTTCTTATTTGGTTTGCTTCTTATCCCAAATCAGTCAAAAGAAACTAAGCAAGGTGGATGAGTAGGCTGCTGCTGGTTCTGTCATCATTATATTTCTTATCACAGAGAACCTAGTCATATGAGGCAGCACGTGAATGAAATGCTTTCCTGATACTGCTGGCAGTGACAGAAGGGTAAAGTGTATGACAGTGGGTAGTGTATGTTCTGCTGTACATATAAATTCCTGAAGCCTACTGTGCTGTTTCCTGCTGTACACATTTCAGTGAGAAGTAATAATCTCAGGCAGAAACACCTGCAAGTCTACCTGTCAGCAGCAACAGAGACAATCATCAAAACAAGCCATCTTAAATGAGATGGGCACTCTTGCAGCTGTTTTGTTTTCTCAGAATCAGTCTTTAAAGCAGTAGTAAATCATGCTTATAAATCCTTTTGAATTAGAGTGTATTTATCCTATTTGTACAGTCACAGCCTCTTCACTGGTCTTCTTCCAAGGACAATAGAATAATTTGTGGTGGGTACCAGTGAAACTACTGTGTTCATAGTACAATCCAGTTACTTGAACCTGTATAAAGACTGTGCAAACCTGTGCCTAAACCTGTGTAAATGATGCACTTTTTGGTGTCTCATGCAACAAAGAAAATTCAAAGTAACGGGCATGCATGAAAAATGCATGAATAGTTTTTATTTGCTGTGAACATGGGTAAGGCTTCTTCATTTTCCTAATGTGGTAACATGAGCAATAGCTACAAAATTATTGCTTTTTATTACATGCAGAAGTAGGGTAAACTCTTTTTTGACCTGGTGTAGGAAAAGTTTGAAATTTTAGTGTCCCAAGCTCTGAGATGGCCCAATTGCCTCCCCAGAGAACACTGGCTGCAGAGACAGTTCCTGCTTTGGGGTGAGGATTCCTGCAGCACAGCAGAGGTTGTCTCAGTGTGACCAAGGGAGAGCAAACTCCCTTGGCTGGAAGGGTAATTTCCAACGCACAGATGAAGATCCCACTCCCCCACCCCCCCAAAAAAAAGGGAACTGTGCTTAGACTTGCTTTTAGCTTGCCTTTGTGAACTTCCAAATATATATTTCATAGCTTACTCATGGTGTTTTGAGGCAATCATATTTTGAATGTGGTAAAAGTGACTGAATAATTTAAAAATACCTCTGCATACGTCATGATTGAAATTAAAATACAAGATTAGAGAATGACTTTTCAATTTTTATTTTTAATGGCAAAGTGTATTTTTGGGGCTGTTTTAATGAACTGAAATATAAAAGGGCTAGTTAATACAACAGCATTTCATTGAAACTTTTATGGGACAAACTTTATCTGCAAATATATGTGTGTCTCTGCTGGAAGCTACAAGAGGAATTGAAACACAAGAAACTTCTATAACATGACATAGTAAGTATAAGCCAGCACTTCGGACTTCTATGAGGAAATTGCATTTTCTCAGCATTTTGTTTGTATTCAGTACACATTTTTTAAAAATTGATGCCGAATTTGGTCAGCAGTGCATGCTTCTATAAACTCCCCATAGTTCTCATCACTAGCAAAATTACTTCTCACCTTCTTTCTCATCTTTCTGCTAACTTTAGTGGGGGCTCTTTTACTGAGACCTCCACTTGTCTTGTAGAGTACACAAGGCAAATCCCCATCTCAGAGCAGATCTCTCTGCATGGTGAGTACACCATGCTGTCTGTAAAATTGCCTTTAAGTCTATCAGAGCTGTTGTCTCTGACCTACTGCAGATTCATACCTACTGCAGTGGTGTGTCAAGGCCACTTGTTTTTTAGAATATACAAGGCAAGTTCCCATTTCAGAACAGATCTCTCTGCATGGGAAGTACACCATGCTGCCTGTAAAATTGCCTTTAAGACTATCCGAGCTGTTGTCTCAGACCTACTGTGGATTCAGGGGATGTTGATTCACACCCAATTTGAAAATATGACTATATCTACCTAGAGGACTTAAAAATGTCTTTGCTTTACTTCTAATGAAAGTTTTCTGAATAATCTGTATCTGTTACATGGCGGTCTCTATGAAAAGCATAATGACTGCAAATTACAGAATGTGTCAGACTGTGCTGTGCTTCTCAGCTATATATGAAAAAGGAGATAGTGTTCTGTGGTGCACGTAGCATGAGTTCCCAGCAACAGTACAAAAATAAGTAAAAAGAGCGTTTTTGGGAGGATTAATAAGTAAAAAAATTACTCCTGTGTATTTTGGAAATGTCTAAGGCCTTCAGTAGGAAATGGATGTGGAAGGTGTCACACCTGCTTAGGCTGGTCTGGTACAAATTATCCTGTGTTGACCATTCCCAGAGATACAATGTTAGTTTGGTGGCTTGGTATGACCCTCTGCAGCTGTTAAATCTTTGCAATCCTGCTCTTCATTGAAGCCTGACTTAGCAAAATATTTAAGGGCACAAGTAGAACCATCCAGCTTGACTGGAAAAACCAGAGCACCCGTTTGATTTAACATTTTCACAGGGTCATTGCACCCAGAAGAAGTCTAAAACAGCCTTGGGGTGGTTATGACCCGTGTCTGGCAGCAAAATTTGGAGCAGTTGGTTAGCTCCACACCATTGAGGTCTAAAAGGGAAAAGTGGGATTTCTCCAGGAACCACGTGTGTGAAAATTCATTGTTTTAGTAGTTTTATATGGATCTGAAGATTTGAAGTCTAAGTTCTGTAAGGGGTAGTAATGATATATTTGCAATGCCATAACTGAAAGGGTATGGGGTGCTCTTGTGTTAGTCAGTGTGAGGAGCCAGCAATCTGCATTGCCACTTCATCACAGAGTTTCTACAGGTGGGACTAGTGAGCATGTCAGAGTGTTCTGTGTGTGCCCAGAAATGAACTTCTTATGTTCCTTGACTGTAGCAATTACAGACATTTTATTACAGGGGAGGAGGCCTCCCAGCCCAATGTCTCTTATTTGCTTTTGAGAAAGCGTTTGATCTTTAACAGTAACTTGCTATATGAAGTGAAATGTCATTTCCGAGCTCTTGGGTCAGAGAGCTGGCCCTTGCAATAGTTGGAATCCACCTCCTGTGTCTCCTTTGGTTGTATCAAAGCCTTGAAAAAGTTTATTTCTGGTCTTCTCTGATTTACTGATGAGAGTTCTAAGCTGTCATCTCTGCTTTTTCTGATGTATTCAGCTAAGAAGCTTCTAACAGATATCGACGTAGCTCTTTTTATTGCTTGAATTTCAGTTCATTTCCATGATTCCTGCAGTCGAGGTTCTCTGCTACCCTACCTATCTTGCAGTTGTTTTTCTTCCTCCAGTTTTTTAAATAGCTTTGTCTGTGGCATTCCAACAAAGCCTTTTCAGCAGTCTTGAAGAGGACAAGTTTATGAAATTGCCTTTCTCTTGAAAATCACATTAATGGTTTTATATGTTTTCTATTTTTATATATATATATTTTTATAAATATTAATTATGTATCTGTACTCATTTTAGAGTGATATGTTTTATAAACCTCAAATGTTTTATAAAATGATATCATACTGGATCTTTTGTTCAATATAATTCAATGTTTTTGTTCTTCCATAGAACTCTGTCACAGAGTGACACAGAGTAGCACAGAAGTGGCCTGAATGCCCAGATTAGTTTACCTGCTCTCTTGGCAACTCATTTCCCCCAGTTTATGACAATCAAATATTTCTTAACTTCTTTGAAAACTGAATGGGACCCAGTAAAATACTTAAAGAGGTTACTGTTTCCTGTCTTGTGACATGCACTTGTAGTAAGTACAATATTAACAGGAAATACAACATATTTCCCTGTACAGTGCTTCCAAAGACAGCTGTAAAATAAAGAGATATATGAGAGAGATATATACCAGAAAACTCAACAAGAGATTTTTCTGTTGTAATCTCATGGACTGTAGTGTAACAATGTGAATAATTTATGCATAAGCAGCTGTTCATTGGAGTTGCACATGATACAGGGTCTAATCCACTGAAGTCATCATGTCTTATAAAATCTGTGTTGTTGAAAATGCTTGTCTGTGAATTGAAACTAAAATATTTTATGGCTTTCAAAGACTGGATTTCTTAATAAGGTTAGTTGGAAAGTGCTAGGCTTTTAACGTCCATGTGATCCCTTGGAGAGGAGATCAATACTCTTCCACAGTTCATGGTATGTATATAGTCCCTGTTGCTTAGTAAGGGCTTAATTCAGTGAAGTCCTGAACATTTGGGCTATGCTGCCTTTTTATCTCCAGAAATCTTCCTCATAAAATGGAATTAAACAATTGCTGAGCTGAGTTCAGCTTCTGCAGTGTAACGTGCATCAAAACTAGGCAATTGCAACTCTTCTTTGAGGAGAGAAAGTTTGGCAGTTAACGTTGCACACAGCAGGCAGAACTTACACTTCTAATTCTTAAGGGTGGAAGTTCATGCTGTGCATGTTCAGAAGCCATGGGAGAAAATTGATTGCCAAGACATTTGCAAGAGGGTTGTGCTTCACTGTGTGTGCAGAGTATAACAGTGCAATTTGTTTATTTTCTCAGTAATGTGTTGGTAGTAAGTTGCATAATTACATCTTCATGATGGACAAAATCCTAGTGGTGGGCAAAAATGACTATATTGTGTTCAAAGAGATGTCAGTACCTAAAAACTGGAGTAGCAGTAAGAGGTCTCTGTAGAACATTTGCATATTCTTGTAAGGCTGGTTTTGAAGCATGGCACTTAATTTGATGGCGCTTCTCCTTGGTAAGACTGGAACAAAATGTCCAAAGAAAGACATTTTCCAGAAAGCTTTTAATTTCACACACACACACAATGTAAATAGTGATGAGCAATACCAAAATTATTATTGCATATTGAGTAAGTAATAATTTGCGCTGGTTCTGCAGACCAGGTGAAGGTCTATTGTATGCCTTCTTTCCATGCTTTTGCAGTGCTTACTTGGATTGTAACTCTATGCAAAAGTTAAATCCTAAAATCAGATGCTGATCCTACCTGCATTTATATGAATAGAATAATGGCAGTCAAATTTTCATGCCTGCATTCAAGTTTGTGAGACTGGGTGACTAAGTTTCAGAGTATTTCTTGCTTCTGCGAGGTGTGAATTCTTCAGGTGCATCTAACACTTGCTTCTCTGTTCCTGTGAGTTAGAGCTTCCCCTTTCTCTACCACTTCATGTCACTTATACCTACCTTGTATAAATACTCCTTTGACTCTTCCTTACTCTTCATCTCCATTTGGGTAGGGCTTATACGATCAGCCCACGTGCCCTGTTATAAAAGTGAGAGGTGATCTTTGTCTTTGAGAATTGCAAAATAAGCGAGACAACCTTTCTAAACACTTCAGTCTTGAACAACAAAACACAGAGGGTGGAAATGCTGGGTTTGGGTAACGTTTGTGTGGCTTATTTTGATGACTCACAAGTGGGCAAGGCACTGTGCATATCACCGAGTGTGATATCCGGATATCAGTCTTGGAGTATTTGAGACATGACTGCTGCTGTTTGGATTAGCTGCAGTGGCTTTGTCAAAACTAAAATAGAAACTTGAACTGAATTAAGTGTGATCATGAATTATTCAGTCAGCGTGAGAGCCTTGGAGCTGTTTATTTTGATGAGAATTTGGCTTTGATTTTCGTTGTCTGCACAATTTTTAGTGTGAGACATGGCACAGACTTCCCTGTTGATAATTTGTAGTTACACAATAACAGACAGTACTAAACTGGAGGCTTCATTACAGGAGACAGCATCACTCCTGATACTTGAGATGGTAGGGTCCGCTCTGGGAATAATTCTATTTGTGGGTTTATAACTAAAGGATCAATGGCAAAATAGTTAATTTTGACATATATTTGAATGCTGGTTTTAGATTTTAAAGCCAATGTTGGACTGTAATGGAAAGTCTCCATAGGTGTCTGTTATCCTATAAACTTGGGAAGATTTAGTTTTTGTATTATGGGTCTTTGTACTATGAATTTGCAATTTGGAGTGCTGTTAGGTCTTTGTTTTTGTTTTTGTTTTTGTTTTTGTTTTTGTTTTTGTTTTTGTTTTTGTTTTTGTTTTTGTTTTTGTTTTTGTTTTTTGTGGGGGCTTAGGGATTTTTTTCAATAGAGTTCCTAGGCATAATTCTGAGACATATCTTGTGGATGCTAAAGTTTTAATCAAAAGCCAAGCTAGTTGTTTCCAGCTGCCTGCTCCCAAACTCAACAGTCAAGACAGAAGTGCTGCAAAACAAATGTTGTCTGACAGTGTGAAGGAGCAGGGAGGAGAGAACATAATGTTTTCAAAGGACATATATCTGTCCTTTATGTACCATGCCCTGTTCTTTACTGGAGTTTATTTTGGTATTTTTGTAAAATGTAGATCAAAGTTCAATGCTGAGGGTTTTTTTCTAACTGGAAGACAATTCAGAGAACTTCAATACATGACTCACTCATCAGAACATGATTGTTCTGGGTTTTATTTGGTGTTTTTTTGCTTTTTTTTTTCTTTGTTCCAGCAGCTGGAATATAGTGTTTTATAGATGTTTTAGGCTGAGATAGTATGTAGATGGCTTTCAGGAGCTGGCAAAAGAAGATAGGAACAGACCTCTTTGAGCCAGGATAAAATTCCTTCCAGCAATGCCCACCCAAGAGAAGAAATAAGGGGAGGTAATGCAAACACTAACAGCCAGTGTAACAGCACTCTAATGGTGACATCCATCATGCATGTCTGAAGAAGCAGCCTGGTAACCACTGCAGCCTAGGGCTGATGTTGAAAATTAGCAATATCTACTGTGAATGGTGTTGGAGAAATTGTAGAGCAAAAAGCACATATGTTGGTTTTGCACAGCCTGGTTTTTGGTAGCAGAGGGGCCACAGAGGTGGCTTCTGTCAAAAGAAGCTGCCAGAAGCTTCCACCCTGTCTGGCAGAACCAACCCCTGATGGCTCTGAGGATGGGCCTGCTGCTGGCCAAGCCTGGGCCAATTAGAGATGGTGGTAACACCTCTGTGATAACAGATTTAAGAAGAAAATCAAA
>VWYO01010915.1:7068-23782 GCA_013400275.1 Rhadina sibilatrix
CTCCAACCCCACCAGACCCAGACTGACCTCACAGATCTTCTACAGCAGCAACTCCCTCCCTTATTCTGTTCTTCTTTGTGTTTCTCTGGATTGTTCCTTCTTCCTCAGTGCTCCTCTACCTGCTCAAGGTCCTCTCGCTTCACGTTTCCTTCTTAAAAGTTCTCCCCTGACCAACCAACCCACCCCTTTTATCACCCTGACCTTAATTGGTCACACCTGTGACCCATTAAGGGCAAAGCTGTTCCTCTTCTTTGCTAATTAGTCCAGCTGTGACTTATCAGGGGAAAGGTCACCTGGAATCCTTTCTCCTACACCTACAGGCTGTAAGGGAAAAAAAAAACCACGCAGACACATCAGTGTCAGCCAAGAGAAGATAAAGCATCTCCCCTTTGCCAGAGAAAAGAAAAACCAACTATGTTTCGGCTTAAATCAAGCATTTCCAGTAAATAAATATAATCCAGGAGTAATTAAATAGCAAGTTTTTTTTAAAGATCAACACAAGTGCCAATGTTGGCAATTATATTCTCCAGGTATTATTTTCCTCACTTGGCTATTTTATACTAAATTTCAGGGTTATGAGAGGCCTCAGATTCATCTCAGACAGGCACCTTCTTACAACAGCCTGCTCAAAAAAAAAAAAGTAGTCTGGGTGAGGGAGAACAGGCGAGCACACATTTCATCCTCTCCAAGAAGCCAACTCAGAAACCTGCTCTGCTGCAATGCAACTGGAACTTGTTTAAGAAACAGGGGGTGGGGAGACTTCAGAAACCCCAATAGCAGGGGCTGTGCAAGCTGCACTTCTTGAACATGGGAAAGAAAGAATTCCAGGGGGACACAAAGCAGCCTCCCAGAAACTACAGGGGTTTATTAAGAAGAGGCATCTGGGCTCTTTGCTGAGGTGTTCTGTGAAGGAAAAGGGACATAAATTGAAGAAAAAAAAAAAATCCTACAAAACCAAACAGTTTTTAAAGGAAATAATTTTCACTATGGGACTAAATTAAGGAACAAATTACCCAGAGTTCTTGGAGGTTTTCAAGACGGGGCAAATCCGTGGGGGCTCTGACTTGGATTTGGTGGGGATTTGGGCAGGAGACTCCCCCCAAGGGCCCTCCCAGCTGGGTTGTCCCTGTGATGTGCTAACCAGTCCCTCCCAGAGCCAGGCAGAAGCCAGCCACTGGATGTCACCCTGCACTCATCCAGCATCGCTGCTCTGGTGTACCACGGCAGTGGAAAGGCTTTCTGAGCAAGCTTTTTTACTTAAGGCAATGACTTCAGATTATTACACGTCTTCAAAGACATCCTTGCTGAAAAGCACACAACGGGCTGTTTTTAAAACTTCTGAATCCCTGCCTAAGGTTGAAAACTTAATATGAAGTTCAGCCAAAGAGATGCCATGAGTTAGGAGTGCATTTTGAGGCCACACCAGGCCTTGTTTAAATGCAAACCTGACATACACATCCAGGTGTGCATATATTTCCCCTGTGCTGGGACACAATGAACTGAAACAGTGCATGGGATCTTACCTGGTGTACATATTACTGAAACAACATCAGTGAAACTGCTGTGGTTTCCATAAAGAAACTGCAAGGACCACTGTAGGGGGCAAAGAAAGATTCTATAAAACCCAAAGCACCCTTCAGTGCCTCCTGGCACAATATTGATTCTCCTCTCTTCCTGGAAGTCAGCTCCTGTTTATTTCAGAAAGGTAGAGCATGAACACTGAGGGGCCTGAATGGCAAGCTGTGTTCTGGAAGTGAGCTTCGCCTAAGAATGTGAAATGCAGGAAGCAGATACAAGTTCAGTGTCAAAGCTATTGATCTTTAACTGTCAGCTTCACATTAATAGTGCTGTCATCTGCAAGCACTCAAAAGTTCCCTACAGACATCCCCTGTGCTCCCCTGCCATTTCTCCCTTCTCCAGTAATCCCAGGTTTCATCACACAAGTCGGGGATAATTTTGTTTACCTTTAAGGTTAGTGCTGCTGAAACTGCCATGCTTCCCTACATTTGTAAAGGGTAGAAACTGAGACTTTTCTCTAAATGCAAGAGTCTCATTTTGCTCTTGTAGTAATGGGAATTTTAAGTTAACCATTCTGTAAAAAAAAAAATCAAAGCATTGATCAGATTCAAGTGAATAAACGATAATTGAGGCACACAGTGCATCTTCTCTAGAGTAAGAAGACCACATCAGACTCAACATCTCCACTCTTCTGAGCACACACACCATCCCTTGTGCAAAGAGAATCTTTGCTCACATGCCTTCTCAGTGCAGCATTTACACAGCAAGGGATTGCCCTCAATCAAACAGACAAAGACATCGAGAATTGCTTCACTCCTCATATAACATCCCAGCAGACTAATGGATGAAGTTACAATTCCCTGTACAACTTAAAAAAAAAAAAAATAATCCTGCCCAAAAGTCATCTAATGAAGCTAGAAGTTTATCTTGTCTATCATACCCAAGTTCAGACTGCAGCATAGGTTGTCAGTGTTTATGTGGTGACAGTTTTTACACAAGCACCCGTGACATCTGCAGACAAAAGGTGCTCTAAAGCTAGACTGGGCTGGAGAACCATCCAACAGTTGACATTAGGGACTGAATTCAGGAGACAAGAAGCTTTGCCACCACAGTGTTCCTTCTCAGCCATCTGCTTTATGAATACCACACAGTCAACTCTTTCCCTACCTTCCTCAGAATTAGATTTTCAAGTAGCAAAGACAGACTCTGATGTGCTCTTCAAGCTTGCTGAGTTATTTTCCTGTACAGAAGAGGTAATTTTGGACAGGCTCTCTGATGGTAGCCAGGAAAAAGACAACGAGGAGTAATGCCCACCTTCTGTCACGATGACTGCCAAAGAAGTACTAGCAAGCTGTTTTTCTGTGAGACTCCAAACATTGCCCTTTGTGCAACATTGAAAAGAATAATACATGTGTTTACACACATATAGGTGTATCTACACCCTGGTGTAAGCATCCTGCATTGAAAATATTCTCCTCTGAGTTGTTTTGCTGTCCACATACAGTATCCACACCTATATGAAGTATCCATAGCTCATACAAGCTGGTTAAAGAGCAAACAGGAGCTGAAACCAGCCACGTCTGCCAAGTGTTTTTTCACAAGGCCTTGGGTAAAGGATTAAGTGCAATGTCAAGGACTACAAACACTGGTCTTATTTTATACCTCAGAATGTCCAGTTCTGGCCTGGAGCTCCTGCACTGGAATTGAAGAGGAAAGGGTGATATCTTTGTGGAGACATGCATGTAAAGCTTCATCTTGTGAAGTCTGTGCATCTTCCCCATCCACAGAGAACTGGATATGTTAATATATGTGAGCAATTATATGAAACGATGCTTTGAGGAAAACCCCACATTTTCCAAGAGCAAGCGCTTAATCTCACCTCACAATTTTTATTCATAGCCACAGGGGAATTGAATGCATTTTGCCTGGTGTTTGCAAACACGTACTGCCACAGGTGCTATCTCACAGCTTCCAGGGTGTATCCAGGTGTAGGGTGCATTCCCACCACACAGCCTGTCTAAAATGGACATACGAAGACCTTCCAGCAGCCCTTCAATACTTGAAAGGAGCTTATAAGAAAGATGGGAACAAACCTTTTAGCAGGACTTTTTGTCCTGCTGTGATAGGACAAAACATAGGTGGGTTTAGATTATACATCAAGAAGTGTTTTTTACCATTGGGGCAGTGAAACTCTGGCACAGGTTTCCCAGAGAGGGGTGGATACCCCACCACTGGAAACATTCAGGTTGGACAGAATGTTGGACAGCCTCTTCTGGTGGAAGATGTTGCTGGTATTTGCAGGGTGTTCGGACCAGAGGGCCTCCAAAGGTCCCTTCCAACCCAAGTGATTGTTTTTCCCCTGGCTTAGAGCCATGGTTTCAGCTTGAAAAGAACCTGTACCAAGACACACAACAGGTTAGAGGCTCTTTTTGACACGCTGCTAAAGGCCACATTTAAGTTGCTGGTGTGTCCCTGATTGCTAGATAACTCTTTTAACCATAAGATTTATCCCAGCGAGTCACAGATGGCTCATCCAAGGATTTCACTTTTCCAGAGACAATCTTGTGAACTGCTACAGTTCCACACTGCTGTTTCCACTCTGTAACAGCAGGGGTTAAATCCTAGGTTTTAAACACCCTGCAACAGGAATGCTGCTTTGCTTGCTAAGTACCAGACTGTCCAGTAATTCTATGTGAGCAACTCCCTCCCTTCCTTCAAAAGGAAAGAGAATTTGAGAATAACCACAAGCAGATACTCCTAGATATCCAGTCCCAATAGTGAATCTTGCTGAGCAGCTAATTCTGATCATAAGCAGACAGCTTAGAGTGAAAATCTAGAGACTCCTAGAGCATAACATAACATACAACAGCAGAAGTCTTTAAATGACAGCTGCCTTCTCTCGATTTATCCAGAAACAGGCATTTTTAACAGCTAATACAGGGTGGAAGGTTATGGCAGGAAAATGCATGTCAAGGTCACTCATCTAATCCCATACACATCTTACTTAGACCACAGAGACTTAGAGCAATTCAAAGGCTCTCAGCTTTATCAACAAGTAACAAAGTGTATGCATGTAAAAAAATCTCTAAAGAACAAATCCTGTGTGGGGACTGTGTCCTCATCCCAAATCACTCCCCATAAATAAAAATTTCCTTGTTTTGAAGAAAGGTTACTTGTTCCACAAATATCTGTTGCAGAAAGTCCTGTGTGTTTCGATAGGGTGCCCAGATTTCCTCCTGTCAGCTTTCCCTGGTAGCAGCCAAGAGACTGCCTGCTCCCAGTGCTAGTCACAAAAGAAATTAATGTCTTGAAAAAAACAGTTAAGAGGAAAAATGTTTTGAGATTACCGAAGGATTAACATTCTTTTATTTACCCTCCAAAGGTAAATGAATGTGCTAACACAGAAAATGCTATAATATATGCAAAGTACACTATAATATATTCAAAGGATTCTGGAATAGAAAAAGGTCTTTTGTCTTTTGACTCATTTTGCATAACTCAGATACTTTGTTCCTGCCTTGAAGTAGTAAAATTAATTAGACAATACCTCCTTCTCTCTTAATTTCAAACAATTCATTTATCTTCCTTTCTTTTTGTTTTGTATTCCTACACTCCAATATCTGGATGGGTTAGTCATATGTAACCCTTTATCCTCAAACAATTCCAAATCCCACATGAAAAGGATGACTTAAACTGAGGCTATGCAGTACACTCAGAGAAATGCTGACTACAAAACAAATGCCAGCACTCTGCTTGAAAACTTCTGGCAGAGAAAAGACTTCCAGAGCATGTTGCTTCCCTCCTGCTATTCTCTTATCTGCCTCCACAGATCTGGATCCTGCTGCAGGGAACTATCACGCTGTCTTGCTCCTTTACACCAGAGCAGTGTATCCAGTGCATCCCACATTGCAAGCAGGAGAGCCAGGGAGCCAGGGAGCTGCTGCAAACAACCTGCTTCTTGGGAACCAGGGTACTCAGCCAGCAAATGGCCAATTTTAAGGGCCTGAGGGAAGGCAGGCAATCCAACACCACCACTCTGATGTATTGTGTTCAGCCCATTGTATTCAGATTGATTCAATGGTTCAGAAGCAGCAGCACTGAGGAAAAACAAAAAAACAAACAAAAAAAACCAAAACAAAACTAAACAAAGACATCTTGAGATTTATTGCTCAAACACCGACCAACAGACGTGGATTACCCCAAGTGCTGCACAAAAGGATGCTGAGAGAGGTCCACGGGCAGAAAAGTTTGTTATAGCAAGGTCTGCAGCTAATGGCATGCATTGATTTCAGCAGTGGAAGTTACCCCTTTGGGAGTAAAAAAACCCCTGAAATAAAAGGAGGTTGGAAACAGAGGCCCCCAGGTTATTGTTCTCTTTCAGGCTTCTCTCCAGTGTAGCAGGTGTCCCCCTTAAAGCTTTTCCCCATCGAGCTCCCTGTCAGACATTCCTTCACACAATGTCATTTGTGCTCCGTGCTGATTCATTGCTCAACTCTGGGCATCATCAGATCTCCTCATTTAAATGGCAACCCCTTCCAAAGTGAGCCCATCTCACACCAATATTGGGCTTTGCAGGTGCAAAGCTATGAAAGCAAGGCAAAAACATTGTCAGTGGTTTGGGAGAGAGTGACAGAGCTGTGAGCAAGAGACTGGATTTTGATGTGCAGGTGGAAGGCTGGTGGTGCAACACCAGCTCTATTTGAAACAGCTCCTTTAAGGGATATTTCTGGAGCAGGCAGCACACAGATGGGTCAGGATGGGCTATAGATTATTTTAAATGTGAACCAAGAGTCTGAACCTTAAAGTCACATTTAAAGTCACATTTAAAGTCCCAGCAGATGTCTCTGTATCACCCTTTGTTTCCATCACAATGTTCCTGCCTGGCAAGAATGTGAAGGAAGGGTGAAAGGACTGGAAGTCTGTGTCACTGGCTTTACAGAAGTCTGTATCACTGATTTTCCATTAAAGCTCAGCCTTGCAGCCTGACAATGTCCCATTCTGGATGCCAAGCCAGCCTTCAGGCTAAGACATGGCTTTGACCTACCTCTGCTTCAGTTCAGCTTGCCATGCAGCAGACCAGCTGACATATTACTGAGGAGAGAGCTTAAAATGTGAGGTAGTAGTTCTTTCATGCTCTTTGACTAATTAATTGCTGCCAATACTTCTGGGCCAAATTCAGAATAACCTAACGTAGTGTCAAGAAAAACAACCACTGAACTAAGATGTATATTTCCTCAAATAAAGCTTGTCTGGTACAAATCCTTGCAACCATCAACGTGACACCAAGTTCTTCCTTTCACTTATTTCCTGTGTTAATGAAGCCCATCTATATGACCTGGACCTAGGATTGAAGACTCCAGATATGAATTCAAGATTGAAATGCTAATTGTATTTTGCCATATGCTGCAAAACAGCATATAGCTAAAAATATTGAGGATGGATGAAGGCAAGTACTTTAAACCCAATACTCAATTTGGTTTTAAGCACAGAAATAAGCTACCAGTACCTGTCAGTTGTAAGCCAAACCATGCTGGCCTCTGAGAAAGGATCCTCCTCTTCCACTCCTCTGTGAAGTTTTTCAGATAATTAGTAAAAACATGATTTTTTTTTTTTTTTGGAGTAAAATGCACTATTGTGCATTATCAGGGACAACCATTCTTTCAGAAATGCAGCCTACTTACTCACAGAATGCTAATGTGTTTCCAAAACCCTTTTAACTCAGCTTTTTGATGCACCATTAGCTTTGTAATGAAAAAGCAAGCATGGTCTGACAATAATCACCAGTTCTGTATGACAGTGTCTATCTATATATACAATTAATAGAAGGTGCACTAGTACACATTACCCAAGTCTACAGCACAATATCCAAGCTATAACATCTAAAAAAGAAAGCTTTGGGTAAAACTTATGTGACCTTAAAGGAATACTATTCAAATAAAAAGGATCAAGCCTTTATTGCAACATTTACAACGTCTGCTGTATCAGAGGTTATCATAGGGATTTTATTGAGCTGATTTGCCTGTATATTTGCCTAAGCATCTGTGATATGCTACCATCAACTGCCACAATAATGATTTAATTTTACAGCAAATTACCATTACTTGGCCAAGTATAATTACGTGGCCAGCTGGGCTTTTGTAAATTCCTTAACCTTGTAGGAACAGTCTTATTTGCTCCTTGATAGAGGTGTTGTTCTGACACCAAACTGCTAGGGAAATAACCAGCTGTCCCCATATGGTCTTCATACTGCTCTCCATAAACCTTCAAGCAAGGAGGTATATAATTAGATACCTTAAAACAACCCTCATCTGCTTCCAGCTGGTTTATCACTTAGTCAAAAGGAGTTACCAGTAGCGTTCTTAATCTGGTTTTTACATTTCCTAGGTTCCAATCAGCTGGCACATGAAACAAACCATTGACAGAAGTTCTGGTCTAGGCATACATCTTTTGAGTACGTGAATACTGCATATAGTTTATCTGGATCTTTTTTGTACAAGTCTGGCTCAAAACTTATGTTTCCTCTCAGGACTTGCTCCCATAGCCAGCCACCGAGACAAAACCAAGCTGAATCACTTACTGCCAATATAGTTATTTCTAACTATACCTGGGGAAAAAACCCACTAATGATACACTGTACTTCCTAAGTGAAAAACAGCCTTGATAATGAGCTTGAATGCTGTCTTTATTCTGAATATGCTGGCATTCAGCATTCCTGATCATACTTTTTGCTCTGAAAAGACAGCTATTCTTTAGCACTCAAATAGGGATCACCTTAAAAGCCCTTAAACTGAATAAAGCCCTGCAGGGCTAATCAATAATGAGACAGACTTGAGGAAAAAAAAAACCCACGGCTTGAAAATAGCATATTTAGTTTTATTTTATAAAAATCAGTATTTCAACAGAAAAAGTTACTATCCAGGTGATCTGTGGAAATCCTACGTGCGCCCTGGTCATCGTGGCAAATCTGTTCCAGTCTTGTGTTTTCTGCAGAGAACAGCAAACACGTTAGCTGACCAGAGTATCAGTGTTTTAAAAAAAAAAACCAAAACACCTATCCACACAGCTCCTTTTACAGGAGTTATTTCTTTGCATAAGTGATTTTCATGGCGTGAGATGGAGTGATCTTGAATCCCTGGAGAGCATCTCGAGCAGCCCCTGCTTGATTCTCATTTTCAAACTCCACGAATGCGATGTCGTGGCGCCCTGGCACTAAGCGTACCTCCTTGAATCCAGGAAACCTTTAAAAGAAATCAGAGTCAAAAATGCTTCTCAGCTCCATTATACATCTCTCTCTCTCTCTTCAGTAGCTTCTTATCAGAAGCATCCACTAGTGCAATAGTTATTACTAATGGAAGATTCAAACTGAAGGGTTTTACATGTTCTACCCTTAAAACTATGCCTCAGTTAAGGAATATTTTGTGGAAGTAGTTTCATCAGTTCTGTACACATACAGAAGCAATCTAACTAGTTGTAAAACTGCTCCTGCTGTCTTAGGCTTTAGTATTAGTCACCAGCTTAAACCCAGTGCAAATTGATTGCAGATAAATTACACAGTCAAAAGCAGCTACAAAAAAGATCGGATTTGCTTTCCAAACCAAATCATCAGAACTGACATCTGTAACCTTGGCAGTAAGACAAACAACTGAAACACCTTCAGAAGAAACTCTTATTTCTAAAAAGTGAGCTTGCCAACTCAGAAAACACATATACAGGCTACAGAAGAATTCAGAAAACTTACTGATTAAATAACATGGACAGCATCATCTCGTTTGTTTCCTCTGGCAAATTATTAAGGAAAAGGATATAGTTTGGTGGGTTATCAGGCACCTGCAACAACAGAAGATCAAAGCTCAGAAGACCATATTGCATACAGTTCCTTTGCATCTGTCTACATGCTTATTTGAACCAAGACTCATGTTTCCTTAGTTTTGCTCATAACATTTGGGCTTCACCACACCTTTATCAATATGCAGACAGAGCCCCTTGGTCCTTTCACATGGATATATTAATGTGGAGAGGTTCTTACTCCCACAGAAATCACAATACCATACTGTCTTAGATGTCACATTTAAAGTCAACTAGTCAAGAGCTGACACTGCAGTAATCTTCACATCCAGGTGCCAAAGTGTGGCTGCAGTGCTGTCCAAGACACCTGTTTGGCACTGGTAGAATTTATGAAAGACTCACAGCCTTCTGGAAAGCATTGGGAAGCCAAGCCCTGCTCACCTGCAGTTCTCCCAAAATACTGAATATCTCTGGGCAATCAAAACTCACAAAACCCACAGGGTTTTATTACAGAGATCAATTAAAATTTCTTAATTAGAAACCCCTTTAGATTTAGAGCTTTAGTCTTTTAACAGATTCGCCTGCTAATATGAATTTGTAGCCACCCACCACAGACAAGGCTGAGCAGTCATTTGCTAATACTGGAATCTTCAAGTCATCGAGTAGAAAATAAAAATAAAAATAAAAATAAAAATAAAAATAAAAATAAAAAATAAACTGGACACCCTGACTTCAAACATCCTCAAAGCAGTGCCAAACAAAAAGCCTCAGCAGAACAATCTCCTTCTACTGATGGAAATATTCCAGGTAGTGCCATTAGAAAATAAACTTCTGATTTACTCAAAACACTCAATGCTGTGCTTTGATGCAAACTGACATACTCATACTGTGCCTGAAAACCCAGGGAGCAAGACCTCTTCCCCTGCTGATTATGTATGCAATGGCAGTACTCAAGAAAGGTGCAGGGTGGGGCAGGCACAGATATTCTGTGCTACTTGCTCTCCTGCAAATCCTGGCTCTTTACCACTTTCACGTCTAACATGAATCATTTAGAAGGCCACTGAGCAGAAAGATGCATGAAGTGTAGGGAGCTGTTCCTGCATCTCCACACAATGCTTTGGAAAATAAGACACTAATGAGAAAAAAGAAAAAGTGAGCAGAGAACCCCCAAAATCCTGAAATAAAAGCTTTTAGGTAGGTATTTTGGCATCCTGTGTTGTCTTCCTTTTTCCTTCTTCGCTGCTAGAACAAAGCAAGTTAAAGGGAACTTATTAGCAATGAAAACAAGTGAGAATCCTTCAAATGACACTAACACAGTCCAAATCTAAGAATCCAGTATGATTTGGTAAAAGTGCTGTTTTCTGTACAATAATGAGAAACTGTAGATTCTNAAACCAAATCATCAGAACTGACATCTGTAACCTTGGCAGTAAGACAAACAACTGAAACACCTTCAGAAGAAACTCTTATTTCTAAAAAGTGAGCTTGCCAACTCAGAAAACACATATACAGGCTACAGAAGAATTCAGAAAACTTACTGATTAAATAACATGGACAGCATCATCTCGTTTGTTTCCTCTGGCAAATTATTAAGGAAAAGGATATAGTTTGGTGGGTTATCAGGCACCTGCAACAACAGAAGATCAAAGCTCAGAAGACCATATTGCATACAGTTCCTTTGCATCTGTCTACATGCTTATTTGAACCAAGACTCATGTTTCCTTAGTTTTGCTCATAACATTTGGGCTTCACCACACCTTTATCAATATGCAGACAGAGCCCCTTGGTCCTTTTACAGGGATATATTAATGTGGAGAGGTTCTTACTCCCACAGAAATCACAATACCATACTGTCTTAGATGTCACATTTAAAGTCAACTAGTCAAGAGCTGACACTGCAGTAATCTTCACATCCAGGTGCCAAAGTGTGGCTGCAGTGCTGTCCAAGACACCTGTTTGGCACTGGTAGAATTTATGAAAGACTCACAGCCTTCTGGAAAGCATTGGGAAGCCAAGCCCTGCTCACCTGCAGTTCTCCCAAAATACTGAATATCTCTGGGCAATCAAAACTCACAAAACCCACAGGGTTTTATTACAGAGATCAATTAAAATTTCTTAATTAGAAACCCCTTTAGATTTAGAGCTTTAGTCTTTTAACAGATTCGCCTGCTAATATGAATTTGTAGCCACCCACCACAGACAAGGCTGAGCAGTCATTTGCTAATACTGGAATCTTCAAGTCATCGAGTAGAAAATAAAAATAAAAANTATTCTGTGCTACTTGCTCTCCTGCAAATCCTGGCTCTTTACCACTTTCACGTCTAACATGAATCATTTAGAAGGCCACTGAGCAGAAAGATGCATGAAGTGTAGGGAGCTGTTCCTGCATCTCCACACAATGCTTTGGAAAATAAGACACTAATGAGAAAAAAGAAAAAGTGAGCAGAGAACCCCCAAAATCCTGAAATAAAAGCTTTTAGGTAGGTATTTTGGCATCCTGTGTTGTCTTCCTTTTTCCTTCTTCGCTGCTAGAACAAAGCAAGTTAAAGGGAACTTATTAGCAATGAAAACAAGTGAGAATCCTTCAAATGACACTAACACAGTCCAAATCTAAGAATCCAGTATGATTTGGTAAAAGTGCTGTTTTCTGTATAATAATGAGAAACTGTAGATTCTCATTTCCTGTCAACCAGACGTAGTGAAAAAGGGATTGGTTTTGTTTGTTTACTGTGACATAGTGTTGGACAAATGTCTCATAGGACAAAAACAAAGAAATAGATACTCAAGTTTCCATGTGTAACAAATCATTATTCATAGAGAATAATTATAAACATTAGTGCTTGCAGTGATAAAAATCAAAAACATTACCTGATTCTGTGGTGTAGTCCCTGGGGCATTGGCTGAATTCTGTGTTGCTCCCTAGCAAATAAGTGCAAAACAGTTTTACAAAGATGTTCCATTAGAAATAAACAGGTACACATCATCATGTTTCTCTACAATTCAAGACACATGTTAAGGGTTTTTTTGAGCTGCAATCCAAGGAACATTTGGTGCTTATGAATACTTCCCAAAGGGAACAAAGCATGTGAATTTTGCTTAGCTCCAAAACCAGGCAATCAAAAGAAATAACATCAGTACTATCTGATCAAACTAACGGCTGAGTCGACTATTTCTCCACATTACAGGATTTGATTTAACAGACAGGGAGGAAGCAGTTTTGAAAATGAAGGCCCAGACAGGTATCCTGGTTTCACCTCAGATAGAATTAATCTTCTTCTTAATACAGTGTGCTTTGAAATTATTATGAGAGTAACACTGATAACAGTTTTGGTTGTTGATAAGTAGTGCTTGTTTACATCAAGGACTTCCCAGTTTCCCATGCTCTGCTAGTGAGCAGGGGCACAAGAAGCCAAGAGGGAGTCAGGACAGCTGACCAGGACTGGCCAAAGGAATATTCCATAGTACAGAGGATCATGTCCAATATATCAACTGGGGGGATCTGGTCAGGTGCCTTGATGTTTTCTGCCATACTTCAGCACAAAAACCCCTAAATGTTGTTGCTTTAGGCAGGCCAACCCTTAGTGGAGATAAATTCCAACCTAACTCCTGTTAATCTAACATTGAATATCCAATATCTAACATAAATGAATCATCTTGTTCTCATTTACCATTCTTCTGTCCTTATTGGGCAACATGGCATTAAAACAATGAAAAGCTGGCTGAGCACTTGAAGCCAGTACTAAAGATAAACATGCTCTCCTTTTTTTTTAAAGAGGCTAGTTTGTACTTTGGTTTGTTGTACCTTTGCCCTGCATCTTTATTTTCATCTGGTAATAGCAAAGGAGGAAAAAAAAAAGCAACAGCAAAGTCTACATAACCGAGCCTCTCTCCTTCAACTTCTAGTAAATGCTCAAGACCTCTAGATAATCAACAGACACCAATTTAGGAATTGAAAAGTAACAAAAGACAACATTAAGTCATAAAAAAATTACTTAGAATGGCTTTTGTGTGGTTTTGTTTTGTTTTTGTTTTTCTAAACAGAGAAGCAGCTTACCTGGATAACCTTTTTATTTGGTGCATTTGCTGACTGCTCCAGAGTTTTGGCTTTCTTCTTTTCCTTTCTTTTTTCCTTATCAGCAAAAGTCCCACGCATTTTCGAGATGATGTCAGAATCTGTTTTTGCATACTGAATACGCTTTGTGGAAGGAAAACAAGAGTATATTCTGCAATTAACAATACTGAATGTTTTGCACCACTGACATTAACTGTGTATTTACACTTTTTTTTGCAGGAATCTTTTATATTTAAACATTGTTATAAAGTGTAGGCACACTTATAGAGTAACCAATTCTCATAGTTATTTCTGAACACAATTAGAGAAGTCAAAAAAAAAAAACCCTCTAACATGGAAATTACTAACTTTAGATCATTGAAATCAGAACTCCATTTATCTAACAATATCTTTTTAAAACCTCTCAAGGCAGAATGTACAGAGAGATACATTTGAGCTACACAGAGGACATTTGAGAAAGCTGGCTCTAGCTTCTACTAAAACTTTTAATCCCATTTTAAGGGGAGTTGAAATCAGACAGTGATTTCTCAGATCTCTGCAGAAATGTAAATTCAGCAAAACTCAAACTTCTTAAACAGCAAAGGCAAGGATTCACTTTAATCCCAACAGGACTGCATAAATGCAGCTGTTCCTTTGACAAAGGCCCCCCACAGCTGAAGGTCAGGCAGATGCAGGTGTAACTACATCAGTGTGCAACACTATTACTCATGCACACAATCCTATTGTTTTTCCTACCAGAGACTACCTCAACACAAAACCACACAGCAGATATTTTTCAAATGCTTTTGTTCAGTGCTTAGAGAATACAGGCTGCAGGCCATGCTCAGAGAGGGGAGTACATTTGAAGGTTCATGAAGCTTTAAAGTTTTTATTTCTTATTGAGTTCTACTGAGCACGAAACTCCTTAAGGATAAATGGCGGACTGAGCTTGCAAAATTCTGTGTTAAGGATTTAATTAGAGAATCTGAAGGTGTTAAGGCAAGCAGCTTGTGGCTCAGCAGCACAGTGCTCAAAGCCACGAGCTGAGAGCCAGTAGTAATGTACCCATCCATTGCTGAAGTTGTGGGCCATCTGCACACATCATTACACCTCACCAACAGCTGCAGACTTAAGGGATGCCCAATTATCCAAGCAGATCAATTGTGCTATTCTGCATGTTATGAAGTACATTACTAAATCATGTTCTATCAATCAGCACTGTATTTGTTTCACTGAAGTTATACTGAAGTACAGGTACTTGGTTTGGTGATCTACAGTCAAGCAGAACTGGCAATCAATTAAAAAAAAAAAAAAAGTCACTGGTCACATCTGGAAAGCAAACTGGAGATCTTCACCCTCCTCACTGTTACCTCAAAAAGGAAGCATCACATTCCAGCTATTCATTACAATCTAAGAACAGTTACTCTACATAAATAACTGAAAACTAATCCAATTTCAAAAATTTAATTTAACCACTTCAATGGAAAACATGATGAGTAAAACGAATGTATTTAAGATCTTAAAAACTTTAATCCAGCACAGAAAAACAAAAAGCCCCCCCATTAAGAAATAGAAATGTTAAGTTCAAAGTCTGTGTGTTGTAACTGCAGTCTCTTCAGCACCCCTCTAGCTTGCACAAAGGCAGATACTCATCAGGATGTGACCTGACTGAGTAATCCTTTGGTAACAACTACAAATGAGAGTTCATTCCCAAGGTGCCAGTACCAGAACACTGTATCACACCAGCAGGGTGTTTTTCTTCTTTACAAAGGTAACACAGTAACTTACCATTGGTTTCCCATAAAAGGGAAAGCCTTGGAGCTGTCTCAAAGCATTGGTAGATGATCCAAGCTCTTTAAATATAACGAATGCCTGTCCTCTCATCTTCATGGTTTTTAAAGCCACAATGTCAACCACATGGCCAAACTGTGAGAATAATGCATACAGGGACCTCTTCAGCTCTGGGGAGCAAAGGAGAAAACAGATTGTAACAGGCTACATGCAAATTTCCACTTCCACTGAATCTGCTGTCCCTTGGGAACAGTGTTTTTCACGAGCTTTGGCTCACACAGTTAGCACACGAGTTTGTCCAAACTGCTGCACAGGTACAAATTTATTTGGCCAGGTTTTGTAAGCTGGGGTGCAACGTTTGGTTTCATGCCTCAAGGATTCAGGTGGTGAAGAAGTTGTGGTGCCATCCATTCTGCCACTCTGAGGGAGTAACAATTACCTCAGGGTGTGTACAAACATATCTTCATACAGGTGTATCACACACACTCTCTCACACAATCAGGTAGGATGCATGACAGCCATCCTGGACTGATCAGAGAATCAAAACTGAAACAAGCAGCAGTAAAGAGATAAGATATAAAACAAGAATGCAGCAAAACAGTAACTACCTAAAGGCAATTAAAGTTAGAAATTTTGGTTGTAACTGTTTAATTTTCTCACTCACGTGAAGTAGTTTTTCATGTTCTGGATGCAAATGATTTTTGTATGAGACTGCTTCAGCTTACAGCTGCAATGGATTTACTTTAATTATTTACAGTCACCTGAATACATGCCCAATTAAAGCTCAGTCCTGTCCAAACTGAGTTAAACAAACAATCTGTACTCTGTAATCATTCTAACACAAAAACCTTACATTTGAACTATCTTAGCAATGTAAGAATGCTGCCTCTTCTTTACTGCTGTTGACACCTGGCAATACCAGTCCACTGTCACTTTCTCCACCTGCTTGTGACTAACTACAGTGTGGTATTTTTTTAATTAAAAAAAAAAAAAAAGTTTTATATCATAGCACTTTCCCTAAAAAGTGTTGGTGCAAATCCAGGAGGCCACCAAGTTGGTTGGAGGGGTGGAGCACCTCTCCTGTGAGGAAAGGCTGAGGTTTGGGGTTGTTCAGCCTGGAAAACAGAAGGCTCAGGAGTGATCTGTGGCTTTCCTGGAGTACCTGGAGGGAATGTACAAGGTGAAGAGGGACTATTTTCAAGGGCCAGGGTGACAGGACAAGAGGGAATAGCTTCAAACTGAGAGGAGGCTTAGATGTGATTCTGGGAAAATATTCCCTACCGTCAGGAGGGCGAGACACTGGAACAGGTTGCCCAGAGAGGGCGAGGACTCCCCAGCCCTGAAAGCGTTCAAGACTGAGCTGCAGGGAGATCTGAACAATCTGATCTAGTGGGAGGTGCATTTGTTTGCCTGAACTACCGTTCCATTGCAAGAGGGTTTGCCGAGAGCTCGCCTCACGACCACCTCCTGCTCGGCACCTCGGAGACCTCCGGGAGCTCCTAAAATCCCCTTTTGTCACACAAGTGCGTGACCAGGCCCCGCCGGACCACCTCTATGGGTTTGCAAGAA
>VWYO01010940.1:236-58091 GCA_013400275.1 Rhadina sibilatrix
TTTTCTTTTCTTTTCTTTTCTTTTCTTTTCTTTTCTTTTCTTTTCTTTTCTTTTCTTTTCTTTTCTTTTCTTTTCTTTTCTTTTCTTTTCTTTTCTTTTCTTTCCTTTCTTTTCTTTTCTTT
Organism: Rhadina sibilatrix; assembly: GCA_013400275.1. NCBI lineage: Eukaryota > Metazoa > Chordata > Aves > Passeriformes > Phylloscopidae > Rhadina > Rhadina sibilatrix. The sequence continues at coordinate 359 of VWYO01010940.1, forward strand.
TTTCTTTTTTTCCCCCCTCCTCCCTCTTTTCCTTCTCCCCACTTTCTATCTTCTTCTCTTAATCGGGGCCAACAGCCACCCCTGAATTTGGGACCAATTTTGCCTCCCGGGGCTGAGCTCTGCGGTGCCTCCAGGCTGCTCCCCGGCCACCCCGGGCCGGCCGCGGTGCCGGGCAGAGAAAGGACACAAAGGAAAAGGACGGTCCGAAAGGCGAGCTCGTTATTAATACAGCCCTGCTTGTAAATGAAAAATGTAACCCTTGTTAATTAACGCTGTTTACATGGGGTACAAGAAACTTAAGAAATGTTTCTACAAAGGGGAAGGAACTGTTTACAAAACTCTTTCAAAAGTGTGACATATTGCTGCAGTTCCAGCACTAAAAAGCCAAACACACTTACACGCCTTTGAAGTTGGCTGGCTGAGGCAACATTATTTGACTCGGATTCAGATATTGCTTGTGGGTATAACTAATGGCTTTTACCTAGTTAGTGGGCTGGGAGGGGCGAGGGCCTGGGCGCCGTGGCCATTGGGTCCCTCTGGAGAGCTGGGGCTGGCTCCCCGCCAGCTCTGTACAATGTCAACATTGAATATTTGAATTCCCAGACTCTATTTAACAACTTTCTAAATAAATAAACTCATTGTGTGTCTGTGTTTAAAATTATTTCACCTCTTTCATGAAAGCTACAGCATCTTATTACACCGGCCTCTCAGGCTGCTTTTCCCCCTTTTCTTTCCAAACAAACACAAACGGAGCTGAGCACTTTTGGGTTTGGTTTTTTTTTTTTTTGTTTTTCACTGTCTCCTATCTCCCCCTCTCTCCCCTTCTCACTTTCCATCTGTCTTCTTGCAAAGCACGAGTGGCAGCTGCTCGGACATCCCGCCACGTCCTCAGTGGGACAGCTCTGTGCACCTTGTTATCTAATCATAACTAAAACCAAAGCCAGGTTCACCAAGTCGGTTAAATATTAATCATTTCTAAAAGGAGGCCCAAGTGAGTGCCATTGCTGCAGCAGTGCCCTGTACATACTCAATCATTTTGGCTGCCCTACCCTAGGCGGGCTCCAGGGACAGCTTTCATTGTTGTTTCCATAAATGGCTATTAGTGTTCATATTCACCTATTCACCTACTTATGTGATGTGGCTGTGCTCACAGAGATGTGTGCACAATGTGTGCTCAGAACATACTTTTCTGCTTATGCCACGGAGATAGATTTTATTTATGTGCATAATACCTCTGTCTGTGTGTGCACAGACACAGGTATTTGTAATTGTAAATAATATATGTACAGTGTATAGTTTAGAGAGAGATTGTGGTATGCACAGGCTCCTGGGCTGCTTGTAGTCCTGACACAAAAATCTGTACACCCACAAAGGCTCTGAAATGTTCTGGATGCATGTAGGGAACACAGTACTGATATGCAGCAACCTGGGTGTTGTTCCCTGGGATGCTTCCCAAATACACTAATTGTGTGCTGGTGGGAATATCTATTGTAAAATATTTATTGCCTTCACCTGGAAGCAAAGGTGGCTGGACAGGGAAGGTATTTCTGCCTGTCCTGGGGAGCACAGCTCCCTGATAAAGCTGTCTGAGTTGCTGAAGAAGAAAGTGGGATGAATTTTCTGCCAGGACGGGTATGTGGCGGAAGAAAGAAAGTGTTGGTAGTTGCTGCAGCCCGAGGTAGATGAGGAGAGGGCAGTGGGGAAGCAGATGGAGTTTTATAAATCTCAGCTAATGAAGCCTTGTCCACAGAAATTGCCTTGCTTTGCAGTAAACCACTCTTTAAACAAATGTACTTTAGCTTTGGAAGGGCTTGTTCAGACACTTAGGTTTCCAACCAAGAATTCATAATATTTGTTTATTTAAAATTTAACTAGGTTTGCTGTCATTTTTGGAGCAAGTCGGTGTTCTTTTGCTGTAATTTAATACAATCAGTTTTACATCATTTCAGTTTAGTTAGGCAAGAAGTGGCTTATGAAGAGCAGAAAAAGGCTTAATCCCACATGGTTTTCAAACTAGCAGATGCAAGTGTCATGTTATTCTGTAGACAGAGCTAGAACTGGACAAATGCAGATTAGAAATGCAGTTTATATTTCAAGTAGTGAAGGTATTTAACTATTAAAACGATTTACTGAGAGCTGGGTGGGTTTCAACATCAGTGGAATTCCTTTGTCTTAATTAAGGTTGGCTGTTTTTCTAAAAAGATATGAGCTAGTCCAAACAGGAATTAATTTAGGGAATTCCTGTAGCCTGTGTTATACAGGGGTAGCAGACCAGACCACTCTTCCTGATTTTATAATCTATGCACCCAGTTAAAGCCGTGCAGTTTCATATGGAGACACAAGCTGAAGGCTGGGATCACAGGAATGCACTTAAAAACTAAATGGTCATTAAAAAACCCAGGTTCAGCTCTGACAATGCAGAACCAACATCTGGTTCAAAGTGTTTTCCATCCTCAGCACTGCTTACCTGGATCACAGTCACCCTCAGAAGTGCCCTGTCCTCAGGTCTGAGGGCAAAAGCAATGATGGGTTTTTCAAAGATGGGGAGGAGGAACAGGGTGTAGGAGCTGTGGTTTGGATACAGAGAACAGGGTCTGGGCTCAGTGGTTTGATCACTGCTCTGTGATGGATTTCCAGTGGGTTCCTGCCATGTTCCTGTGCAACAAGTTTCTGCTGCAGGTCTTAACACCCAGACAAGACCAGTAGAGTTCATGATACAGACCAGTAAGCATCAGGAAGCACCTCCAGGACCCCTTTGCTGCAGGAGCTGCTGGAGGGAGGTGTTTGCTGGCAGAGAAGCAGCAAGGTGGGGAAGGGGATGGAGAAGCTAAGGAGAAGTAAATGTTGTCCTCAGGACTCTGTCTCTTTGCACTGCCATTTTAAATACAAAAATCAAAATTCTCAGGGTATAAAGAAGCCCTGTCTGATCACTCATTGACTTTATGTTCCCTCCCTTTTGTTTGCATTTCTAGGCTATGCTGAGGCATTGCCTTCTCCAGTGCTGCTGGAAGAAAGGGCAGCCACGGTTACATGTGGGAGGAGGGAAGCTAGCCTGCAATGAATATTGTATTTGCTGCTAAATATGTAACAAAGAGAAAGAAATGTGAGTTAATCCAGCAATAAGAGTTGGGAAGTGAAATACAATTCGTTTTATTTCAGGGTTTAATGCTGTGGTCTGTTTCAGTGAAGCATTATCTTTTAAACTGGGATATACGCAAGGACATAACCCCCACTACCTTGAGGGAATGTCAGAGTTTGATCTCTGAATAAAGGAAATTCAGAGTTAAGGCTGAAATGTACCACATGGCCTCCAAGTCCCAGGAACAACAGGAGGCAAGGAAGTAGCTAAAGCTATGGGCTGCACTTTAAAATGAGTCCAGCAACTACCAAGCCGCCAGCGCTCTATCCAGATCCACGGCACGGCTTGAGCTGGGATTTGTATTGACTGGAGAGAGATCTGTGATGGCCTTGAGTCTTTTTGGAAATCTTGGCTGATCTGTGATGAGCATGAGAGTTTTATAGTGGAAGGATTACAGTTCTGGGCTTAATTTATGCAACAGAAGCACTCCTGTCTCCTTCGGCACCGATAGCTTTTGTTTAGAAAATCTTATATTGGAGCAAAATTTTGGTTCAGAAAAGAAATATACCCAAGTTACAAGCTTGATTTCTTTTCTGAAGAATTGCTTATATGTCTGAATGGGTGCACTACATTTTAGCCCTGTTTAAACTCCAAACTAAATTTAAATTGCCTGCAAAATAATCCACAGAATGGAAACTGAACACAATCGTAGCCCTTGCTCCCTGACCCAAACCCATATTCCGTTGCAAAGCAGCGCGCTGCTCTGTTCCGTGATTACAGTAAGTTAGAAACCAGAAGAGCAAGACTTCTATGAATAGGTTATTTTTGGCAATTGCATCACCAATTATGTATAAAATTTCAAAAAATATGGGTTCTGCCAGTTTGATCTCTGAGAGGGATACAGAAAATGAAAGCTTTGAGACTGCTGTAACATCATACTATTTTGTCTATTAGATATCATTAGATTACCAGGATACTGAGACCTTCATATCAACCAGCCTAACAAAAATTTCCCAGGTGGTTTAAATTAAAAAATTAGCCATAAATATATTTTGTATAATGTAATTTATTATGGATGTTTATTGCGTGCAGTGGGAAAATGTTTGGTTTCGGATGATCTTACCTTCTAACATGTGCCCTACTGAAACTGTTTATACTGAGGCAGCCTGGAAAAGCCTCAGTTTAATTCTGAGACTGGCCGGGCTACATGCTCTGAAAGCCACAGGAAAGCAGAACCCTTCCCCTGGAAAGCCAAAGGGGCAACAGCATCTTGTGTGGGACATGTGCAACATAAAAGGAGGCAGTGAGGAAAGAGCTGAGTGGCAGGGAAAGCTGAAGGATGGCTCAGGGCAGTCAGTGTTGTTTTATAGGGAAAATGGGATTAAAATGATACCAGCTTGCAGCAGGTCCTGTTATACTGGGATGGGAGGCTCATCAGTGTCTGAGGGATACTTTTCTGCCACATCTCACGTTTCATCAGGCTGCCTTCTGTTTCAGCTGGGTGTGGTGAGCAGGGTTCTGTACTGATGCCCACCCGTGACTCCAGATTCATGCTTCTGCAGCACAGAGAGTGGATTAAGCTGGCTTTGGGGACCCAGGAGTCCCTGTGATAGATACATCCACCCTCTGCTGGGATGTTGCAGAAGGGAGCTGATGGCTTCAGGAAAAAGATCTCCTGCCTCCTCTCCTGCTCTTTTGCACTAAGTCCACATGCTGGCAAGGGTGAAACCATTCCTCAGTTTAAAAAAAAACAACAAACCCTCAAAAACTTCCCCCCCACCCCCCCGCCCCAAGCTCCTTCACACATGTATCACACCAAACTGGCAAAGCCAATGGAAAAGGATTTTGTGTTTTGGCAGCAGAGCTGGCTCAGAGCTCACTGCGGGCCTTATCCCAAACCCACTGGAGCTGAAGGAGCTTGTACCGACTTCAACGGGCCTTGGATTGGGTCTGCCTGGGAGGAATCTGCTTCCCTTCATCCCTGAGGGTGGGGGAGGTTATCAGCAGCTTTTGCTCTGTGGTGAGCCCCAACATGTGATGCTGTAACAGATACCTGGATTTACATCAGTCTAAGTGAATTAGGTTGGCCCTATAATCTGGACTCATTTAAGATTCATTTCAGCCATTAGGATGAAATGTGAACTCTGCTGATGGGGGCTGTGGTGACTCTGAATCCTTGTTTCCCACCATGCCCCATCTCTCCCATGGGTTGAGGACCTCTGAGGGCTGTGGTGGGCACTTGGGGGGTATGGGAGGTGTCCAGCACCCCTGGCTTGCACTGCAGGGCTCTCCACTCCAAGGTCTGTGGTTCTCCAAACAGCCTGAATTTGTGCCTTCTGAACAAATAGCTCTGCTGTTGCAAGTACCTGGTTCCTCCAGTAAGTGCTCCATTTATTGCCTCCCGATTTCATCTCAGACAAAGAGAAGGTATGTGAGAGACAAGCACCGACTGCTGGAAAAAAATCACCCCAAACACGTCTAAAGCACAGCTTGAGTCACTGGTGGTGCCTATATTTTTGATTTAAAAACCATTTAACATTTCCAACGTTTGACAGAAATGATTAACCTTCCCCTCTTGAAAACTCTTTGAGATTTGAACTTACCGTGGCACGTTTTATTTACTTGCACCTTGGTGAGGAATTAAGCAATGCTTTTGGTGAGTTTTAATCTTTCCCATTCTCTTTGTGGCTCTGTATAAAGGAAAAAAAAAAAAAGAAATATGTTGTTTGAAATAATTTTGAAGTGATGTTTCTATTTTACTTTTTTTAGGCTCTTGATGTATTTTTGGCTACAGGGACTGGCATGGAGCATTGGTCTAAGAATATACAACACTGAAAAGCAAAGTGATATCAGCAGTATCTGAGCTAAATGCACTGCTTTATAGTTTTGCTGTTTCATTGTTACTGTGCCATGCCAATGATGATTTACAGCAATAATGAAGACTTCTTAATTGTAAAATATAAACAGCATGAGATATGTGTCCCGATTCTTTCAGTTCATATAAAAAACAATATTTTGGTAGTCACTGGCTGCCTGGGAAAATGCTACTAAGCAGCTATGCTCTGCCTGAATAATTACTGTCCAGGAGTTTGTGCTTCTTAATAAAGCCAAGGAAACTTAGAAATGGAGAAATGATGTACTAGCTCACTCCAAATGATGCAGATCAGATTGATTTGAGAGAACAAACCTGTGCAGTGTCTTTAGTATCAGTGACCAGCCTTAGGATGAGAGAAAGGGTGAAATTATCTGCACTGTACCAATGCCCTGAGTGAAAACTGAGCTGAGACAGAGCCAGAAGGGGTGGTGCAGAGTCAGACTCAGGACAGGATGCAGCAAACCTTCCCAGCTGGGGTTTCCACCATGCACCAAGCATGGACTGAACATAGAAGATTTATTTCCAACCTGACATTATTATTTATTATGACTTGAATTAAAACAGCAACCACAGAATGCAGCCAGGACTGGATGCCTGTTGTGCTGAGCTCTGTGCAAACACGGGCAGCCCGCACAGAGCTTAGGCCCTGAGAAATGCAGATTAAACTTGGGGCCTGCTGCCCTACACGTGCAATTACAGCATCACTGGAGGCACTAATAAAATCCTGAGGAGAAATGGGTGCTTTAAGGAAAATCCATGGAGTCAGGACTCCATGGCTTGCACATGGGTGGACGTGCTTCAGCTTTAATCACATCAGCCTTTTCCCCCTACCAGCAAATGGTCCCCCTGGCTCTGTTTTAGACGACCTTATTAGTTTTGGCCATGTCCATAATCTTGGGTGATCAAGCTGCATTAAGTTATGAGTATCCTTGCAGCATCACCTGCTTGCTTTCAAAGAAAATAGCTCTGAGATTCTCAGGGAAGGAAGAAAGCAGCACCGGCAGGTAATCCAGCCCTATAAAAATCCCTGGATTGTGGTTCCAGCCCGCTTTCCACACGGGCACTCAGAGAGGGACCTGAGCAGTGTGGCTGGCAAGAGCCAGCAACCAAAAAGTCCCTCAAGCCTATAAGGTTTATTAAGGTTCTTTTTAAGTCCCTGCCAACAAAAAGGGTCCGCACAACCTCTGAGTGAGGCTCCATAAGCTCGGTTTTATGTTCAGATAATTTGGAGCCAAACTGTCACGGAGTTCACATAGCGAAATACCCCATGGAGCATCGCAAACTGCGAAGAAAACATATCGAGGAAAGAGAGGACTGATAATTTTATGGCTTTCCTTGAAGTTAAGCAGTAAAATGGGCTTGATTTAGCAATTTCCGGGCTTCTGATTGCAATTTTGTTACCAGCGTAACGGTTTTTTGATATAACGCTTTGTAAATGGGGAGAAATGTTAGAAGCCAAGGTCCTGCAGTGCTTGGATCTGCCGTGGGAAGCAGTGCCACACACTCCAGGGTCCCAAAATGGATCAGACCTGGACTGACTTTTGGATCAGACCACTGGGCAGGACATGGCAGCAGCACTGAGCTCTGCTGTGAAAGGCTGCAGGTTGAGCCCAGCGTGGTTGGATAGCCCTTGGAAGGGATAGTCCTTCCAAGAAACAGGAATAGTTGGACCCAGGTCCAGGGATGATCAACATACACTTATTTTTGGAGGGTGAAGCTTTTCTAATTTGAAACACATTTAAGAGCCCTGGTTTTTACAGGTGAGGTGATCATCACAGTCTCCAGGCTCATTTTCTAAACCAGGCTATTGAAATCACTTATCCCCCAGCCTTTTGGTTGTGTGTAAACCTATGTCCAGGATTCACAGGATAAATCTCCACTATGTTTGCTCCTCACACAGCAACTATTTTACACATGGCATGGCTCATCTTTTAAAAATCTATTTTATAATGTAAGAATTCACATCCACTTCTCTTTGGGAAGTCATTTATAGAAGGGAAATTAAAAATGGCTGGGCACTGGAGGGAGTACTGCTGATACATGCAACAGCTCAAAATGTTGAGGGAAGCGATTATGGATATGGGAGAAGATGCCATCTTGACCTTGGAGGCTTGTTTATGAGACACTAAATCACAGACATTTCTTCTTCCAGTTCTAACTGGTCCAAGGGCTCAGATATAACCTTAAAAGTCCTTTCTGGGGTTTTAAACAGAATTTAGACCTCATCAGTGCTCAGTACTATTTATGCAGCTTGAATGAAACAAGGGAATGTAGAGACCACTGTGGGAAAGAAAAAAGGTGAAGAAACTAGAGCAAAAAAAGGACAATTCATTCCAATGACTGTATTTCCTTTACATATGTTGCACTTTCTGGTGCCACAGAGCAGAAAAAATAAGAAAGTATTTAATGTCTTTTTACTCACTTTGTTTATGCACCATGTAGATAGTAACCATCAAACTCATCCTGCCAGAGTTCTTAGAAGGAAGGGCTGTGTCTCACTGTCAGCAGCAAAGGTAGCACTGGAAATAGGGTGGAGGTGACCAGAGAGGAGGCAGGGATGGTGGGGGAAGAGGACTGGGAAATGGGACATGTCTGATGGATTGCTGTCAGACCCTCGAGCAGAAGGAGGCAAACAAATCAGCTCTGCTGGCACCTTTCTGCACAGGAATAATTTGGGACATCTGTTTTAAGAGGTGATTGGTGCTTTTCCACGTACTAAATAGACCCTGAATATGCTGTTCTGCTTTCCTCAACTTCTCCAGTGCTATGCCAGTTATATATAAATACAATAAAAATGCATTTATACATGATATCAGCAAGCTAACGTGGCTAAATCACCTCTGTGCATCTTGACCTCCTGCTTAGTCTCCCGTTTCAGAGGCTGAGTGTAAATTAAGGTGCTGGCCTTACTCTTCAGGTCCCCACATTCCCTCTGTGTTCCTGCTGCAGGAATAGCTGTGCTCCGTGGGTCGGTGAGGATCCAGCTGAAGCCTGCGAGGGCTGGAGGGAGCAGTGTTGCTTTAGGCTCCCTGCCTGAGGAGTGACATATCAGAAGTAATAAGTCTGAGCCTGAGCTGATGTCTAACAGCATCGGAGAGCGGGCTGGAAGGCTGAACTCCTGCAAAAAAAANAGAAAAGAGAGCAAGGAATTTAACAGCAGTAAAAAGGAGGTTAAGGACAGAACAAAAAAGGAAAGGAAACAAAAGTGATATGAATGGCTAGAAAAACAGCCATGTCCAAATATTAACCTCTACTGCTGTATTTTGACAGTGGGCTGAGTTAATAGAAGTACATGGCTAATACACATTAGTTGGAAGAAGGTAGTTCACTTTAGAAAGTATCTGGATCAACTTAATGTGAAAATGTATTAGCAAAAGATACTTTATGTATGTCCAAATCTGCCAATAGCTTGGAGACATATTCTGCAGGAGGCTAGAAAGAGAAAATATGTTTTACTGGTGGGGTTTTCAGCCAAATTCCCTCATTCTTGGGGCTTCTTATCCCTTTCTTCTCCAAGATACCTTTTCCTCAGCCATCAGAGGAGCAGGAGCGGACAGACCTTTTCCCCAGCCTGTACCTTCTGTTAGCTGCAGAAGCCTCACAGACAGCACTGGCTTGAAGGGTTTTTTCCTCTTAGAAGGTTAAAGGAGCAGCCCCAGAGCACAGGAGCTAAACTGGTGTAAAAGTGGTGTGAGAGCCGAGCCTGCTTTGGCAGGGGGTGGACTCAGCACTGGCTGCTCCTCCTGGGATCCATCCAGAGCTGGAGACAGCAGATACAGGGCAATCTTCACTCTGTCAAGGTCTTTAGTGTCTAACACTCAGAAGTGGAAAATAGTTTCAGTTCTTTAAAATAAGGATTTTTCTCTCCTTTTTGAATTTCGCTGTGTCCTTGGGGTTTGCATTCTTCCATAGGTATCATTTATTTCACAGCAAAGAACCGTGGTGAGACAGCCTGGGCTTTAATTTCTGGGAATATCTTTATAGGCTTGTTTTTGTGGCTATATAACAACATTATGTTATCTATCCATCTCTCATTCCACTTCCTGATATACAGAATTATCAGGACTGCCCATCAGTCACTCTTGTGTTTTCTAGCCCTCGGTGCTATACCAATTTTTAGGAAATTTTTCCAGTATTACAGCTACACAGATCTTGGTGATAATTAAAAAAAATATGTAATATCTTTAAAAACTCTGTTGAGATGTGCAACACCATCTGAGGAAAAGTAGATTTTAGACTGGAGTTATATCATTACTGGTTTCCTGAACGTTCGAGTGAAGAAAGGCAGTTAATTAAGGTACAATTTTTTTCAAGGCAAAAAAAAGCAAAAAGCAATATAGAAGAGCAGGGCACCTGATTTTGCAATCATGTACTAAGGAACTGGGATTGTGCCCCACCTGATGTTGTCCTCTACAGCCTTTCAAGTACCCAGGCTGTCCAGCTGATTTCCTTCTGCGATTGCCCCAGGATTTCTCAGATTTTCAGAAGCTCACAGGGTGTGTTTGTGCACCTGACGTGTCAGATGGCCTGAGAGGGGATGGGACACAGGTGGGAGATACAGGGGTGAAAGTCACTCAGTACAAAAAGAAAAGAAAAATTTTAAGGGTGATTGTGCATCTCCTGAGCTTCACCTCCACAGAGCTGTGCAGGGACCTGCTCAGCTGTGCCGCATCACGGTGAAATTGGTTCTTCTATTCTACACTTGTTTGCAAGATAATTAAAGAACAGAAAGGTCAGCTCTGTGCTGGGCAGAAGACAGAATGGCTCTTCCAAGTCTTTTGCTGTTTGCCCTGTAGGATGCCATGGATTGTGTTTTGCACCCTGCTCCAGGTGAAGCTGTGTGTGGAGTCATGATCTCAGGTACTGCTCATGTAGTGGTGGGTTTGGGCCAGGGGGTGATTTTGGGCTTTGGCAAAATGTGCTGCTGCTTTTTGCTGCCTGCAGTGAAAACTGGGGGTGTTTGCACCTCCTGAGTGTAAGTACATGCTATAACAGGAGTCCCAAGGTGTCATCCCAGACCTGGTATCAAAATGTTCTTTCTCCTGTAATTTGGGCAGAGGCCACAAGAAATGGTTTGATGTTTCCTTGAGAAATAGCTAATTTTTTTTTTTTTCCCAGCAAAGTTTTCACTTGTTTAGTATTGTGTCTACTGGCACTTATTTTTTTTTTTTTCAGTGTTGGTTACAAAATCCCAAAGCAATGGGAGGAAGAGGTTTTTTTTCCTCCCCTGTGTACTTTTTCAGATCATGTTGGAGATTAGCTCGGGGGAATGACAAACCACTCTGTTCCCAGCACAGCCTCCCCATCCACAGCTAAAATGTTATGGGAATTGGTGTTGGATGCCACATCTAGTTTCACTTTGTGCTGCAGCCTTTACTGCCAGCACTTCTGCTGTTTTTCCTTCCAGCCCTATGATTCTGCTGTGTTGCCTGTAGTTTCCTTGATGTATAGAAATACTTATAAAAAGGGGAAAATTAATTAATTTTTGGCTGCAGGTTGCAGGCAGCAACAGAATCCAATGTGTTTCTTAGTTTCCTGCTGCCCTGGTCAGTTGTGTGTGAGAAGGGAGATGGTTTTAAGGGTGCTCAGGGCCTGCCTTTCTCTTGAGCACTCACAGAGTACTGTGAGAGCTTTGCTGTTGTATTTGCAGTGGTGCAGGTGATTGAATAGCACCACCTCACTCTGGTTTTGGTTAATAAGCAGGAAAGGGTGTGCTAATCCTATAAGGGTGTCTGATAAAACCAGCAGAGCTGTCCCACAGAGGCTTTGCTGACCACAACAGGGGTGAGGGTTAGGGTTAGGGTGTGTTGGAGGTGTGTTGCTGATGAGGAGCATCCTCTAGAGAGGGCAGGAATTGCTGACAGGACTCTCCAGCTTCTTGTGCTGCCCTCAGTGCTGGGCTGGGGGAATTTCCCATGTTGGTGCTGGTGTTTCCCACATTTATGGGAACCACAGGCTTCCCAAAGCCAGGAGCCACCTCTGCTCTGAGCATTACCAGAAACAGGAACCTCTTGATCCATGCAGGGTGTGCTGGAGCCACAGAGTGGGAGGGGATAACTTCTGTTCCTGATGCTTTGAAGCTGTTTTTTTTTCCATACAGAAAGGGGACTCTGATGTGTTTCTGATGCCCCAGGTGAAAAAGCTGGCTGTGTTAGAGGCTGGTGGGTGAAATTGTGTGTCAGTGTGTGTTCTAGCACCTCTTAGCTGGTGTATCCATAGCTGGGGGTTCAGTGTGTGGCCCCCAGTCGCTGGGCCTGTGAAGTCTGTGGAAAACCTGTAAATTAATTTCTGACCAGACTGAGGCATCATTCGCCGTTTAAAAATTGTAAATCTGTGTTTATCCAGCGTTAACAGATGTAACATAAATGAGTTCCTGTGCTGTCTGCTGGTCCACTAATGGCACTTGTTTGTAAGTGCTTTATGTTAACAGCTATTTGATGGTGCCCATTAGTTTTTCCTAGGTTAATGTTATATAATAAAGTGAATGCTGGCCAAAAGCAATAGTAATACGATAAACAAAAAATCCAAATGCTGGGTGAGAAATGTAGTGGAGCGAGGGCTGAACTCTGGTGGGAGTTTGGTTTAATCTAAAGGTTAAAAAATGTTATAATTTGGGTTTAAGTAAATTGGCTCTTTAGTCCCAGAGGTCTTGCTCTTGTACTTCTTGTGCCTCCAAAGCTCCCACTAATGCCGATGGGAGTCTTGGGCGCACAAGAAATGCGGGTTCAGGTACTAAAGTTACAGATTGGCTTGGACCAAAACCCCTAATCCAAATACCTCCGGCTTTTGAAAGCATTTGCCAATTGGATTTGAATCTGGACACAAACATTGTGGCTTGAGCTCATCTGAGCTCACTTACATCTGTGTAAATCTGTAGTATGGCCCCGGTCCAGCAAAGCACGTAAATATGTGCTTAATTTGACTTCAAGGGGACTATTGTGCGCTTAAAGCTAAGCATGTGTTTAAGTGCTTTGCTGGACTCAAGTCCAAATACATGGGAGTCAATGAAATGACACCAAATAGTGCAGTGTAAGTGAGATCTGAAATGAACCAAAATGTTTGCGTTTCTACCTGGAAATGAACGCCCTGTTCACATCCTACGTATCCTGCGTGCGCTTTGTATTTTCATCCATCTGCACATAATGTATTCTTTACAGTAACCTGTCCATTCAGTACAGTAAAAAAAGAAATATACTTTGAATTTCCCTGCTCTATTACTCATATTTCACGAAATGTGCTCTTATGCCAAGTGTCTGTTTATATATATTTATACATGTTGTTTCTTTATTGATATTGGCAAGATACAAGAAGAAAAGAAATATTTTGCAGTTAAAAACTTGTAAACAGTTTTATCCCTCATTTAAAACCTTTTTTTAAGGAGTTTACCTGACTTGGTCAAATTACTTTAACTCGGTTTTGGTTTTGCCAGTCTGACCAATATGAAAAGTATTTGTTAAGCATATAGGCTTGTTTTCAGCTGAAAATACACATTTTAAACGTGTTTGCAATTAACCGACATGTGAACATTCCCTTACACTCAGCTACTAAATGCCACTTTTGTACTTTAAATCCCAGTTTTAGTGATTGCCACGCTACATAAAGCTGTCAATGAATATTTTCACGTGTATACATTAATGCTGTTAAAAGATCATGTATTTCTTGTCAGCTGCTGCGGCTCACTGCAAAGAGAACACAAAAGGGTTAATTGAGCTCAGCCCTGCAAAGGTGGCAGAGGCATAGACTAGAACTGGGAATTAAACCCAAAACAAATACAACAAGAAATAGCCCTCGTGCCTCGGTATGACAACCACAATGCAGACATAAAGAAGTGCAAGCTGCAAATGTCTGTAGGTTATTAATGAGGTAATAGAAGCAAAATTAGGTATCAGCAGGGTTTGGCTCTGTTTGAATAAAACTGAGATCTTTTATCTCAGGATATGCTAGGAAAGACTCATAAGCTGTGATTTGGTGGTCTAGGCTGTGCCCTTCTTGGTTGTGGGAGTTGACTCATGCCATTTAAACTCGCCAGTGTTTTCCACTCAGGGCAAACAGATGTGGGATCAGACACAGAGAATGGCTGGCGGGGAAAAGGTTTGCATGGCAGTTTATGAGGAAAAATGCTTTTGTGTGCTTACTTTTGAATCAAAAGGATATTTTGCACTTCAGCTTTGTGTCTGGAAAGAGAATACAATTTTCTTGCAAATCCAGCGTGGGGGAAGCACATAATGGCAGTGCTAAAACACCTCTGTGTCCAGCTGACCACTGCCCAGGCTGAGACTGATTCTCTGCTGATTTCAGCAGCTGACCTCAGGATTTACTTCAGCCTGGATGAGGGCAAAGCATGGTCACAGACTCCTGATCAAGTCCCAGCGTTTGTGACCTGTAAGAGTAAACTTTTCTCCAAAATAACGGCAAAATACTCCTTTCCTGACTCCTGGAGAAGCTGACAGCCAGAGATGCAGCTGATGCATTGTGTGGAGTGATCTGCTCTGGCCCGATCCCTTCTCAGCCTCACTGTCACTGAAGTAAGCGGCAAAACTCCCATTAACTTTAATGATGCAGAATCGACCCTAAATGGGTAAGGTTTGTCTTTAAGAAAAATCACTGAGGGATTCAATTAACATCATAAATGTATTCAGTGGTTGTGAAGTGATTCTGGTGTACCTACAGCCAAACCCTGAATTCCTTCTCAAGTGTCTGGGTGAGGATTGATTACAAATCCCGCTCTGTTACACCCGTACAACTCCCCCGGAGCTGATGGCATTCCTCCCTGTTTCACTTGCACGGACAGTGCAGAGGCTGAGCTCACAGAGCCAAGCACATCCTGCTTCTGCTCCCCTTGCACGGGGGCTGGGAGGGATGGAGCCTGTCCCTGCGGATCTGCAAAACTCCTGGTGAGCTGGAGCGGCACCTGCGGGGTGGTGGAGGCTGCACCGAGGGCGGTTTTGGCCCCTCAGCCTTTGAAGAGCTGTGGCATGATGTAATCCCAGCCCTGTAAGCTGCTGCAGGACCCTGGGGTTGAGAGATGCCCTATAAATCTCCGTCGCTGGGTTTTGTTACCTGCCTGCTCTGTTACATGACTAATGACTTCAGGTAAAGAATGGGCAGTGGAGAAACAGGTAATTAACAAAAACATCCTTCTGTGTTTTCTGCTCAGCTTCCGTGACTGCTGTTTTCAAAAGCTGGGCAGATATGATTTGTGGCCTCCCTCCTTCACCAGCGCAGAGGCAGGGCTGGTTTGAAACCTGGCAATCCCTGAATGCTTCCCCAGTTTCCTGCCCTTGCATTTGATGCAGCCAGGGCTGGTTTGCCAGAGAGTCGCTGGTATCCTCCTTGATGTGACGTTTTTGTGCCGCAGTTAAGTTGTTGGTTTTTTTTTTTTATTATTTTTATTTTTATTTTTTCCAGATAGCGTGGGTTGCTTTGAGAGTGGCCTGGTGCAAGTGCATTAGCAAAGTGAGCCTGCTGTAAAATATTGCTGCATCCAGCTGCCCTGTCAATAGGTCAAGCTATTTGTCCGATCCAGACAGGGTGTCTAGCTCTCCTGGCAGCATCCCTTGCTTTGGCATGGGAAAACCTGTTTTGTTTAGCACTAGGGAAACAATATGTATAAATAGTGATGCTTGAACCTAAACACTCCTGCTGTCTTTATGCACGGGGTGCTGTGCTACTGGTTATTTTATGATAGATTTCTTTTCCCCCCCCCATCCCCTCCAAAGGACTCGAGTCCCAGCCTGCAGAATAGCTGCCGTTGAGTGGAAGCATTCCTGCTATTTTCCCCTCAATTCAGAGGAAGCAATGCACTTGTTGTGTTACCTTGGTGAATCGAAAGTGGTTTTCACTTCCCTTAATTAAGCCTGCTTTGGTGCTGGCCCCTCCAAGATGGAGAGCACAGCGCACTCAGGAGCGCTGCCGCTGATTTGAATTCCTAAATTCCTCTCCTTGCAAACTTCAAAGGCAAGTATATTGCTGTGTCTAAGAGGTACCAATTATGTAAACCCTGGGCTATTCAGAATGTTCCATAATTATTTATTTTCAGCGAAAGAGGTTTTAACCCAAACTAGACAGAAAACTGGCATTTCTCCAGTTATTAGATTCTATTGAAAAAAAGGTATTAAACAATGGGCAGGGTAACATGGTAGATTAGTGTCCCTTCATCTTCCTGACCTGGGCATGTGTCAGAGCTGTACTGAGCTGACCAAAATTACTTTGATTTGATGGCCATTAAAGGTCAGGGGCAGAATGGGATCAGACGCCTCGGTTGAGGCTGAAGTACACAACATTATATATTGATAGTAATTAAGTTGTTTCATTTAATAAGCACCATCAGATTTAAAGGCATTGTTACAGTATTGGGGCTGTGAGAAGGAGAGAGGCAGCCAGGATATGGGCTGACGGGGAGAGGGAGAGAGAAAGGGTTCTGGAATGAGTGAAATGTGTCCCTGGAGTAATTTTTTATTTTATAAACTGAATGCAAACCTGATGGAGAACTATGGAAATGAGCAGTCATGCTGGATACATACACACACTCTCTCAATATTCCTATAGTGTGGGTAATGAAAAGTGCCTTCAGGGATGGGGTGGCCTTACCATTCATCAGTGCCATAGCCTTAAGTGGGTAATAACTAAGAGCTCCCATATCTAGTGTGTATATAAATTCTAGCTCCTCAGTATATTTGCTTCAGACTGTATTTAATTTATACAATTCCTTAGCTTTAAAGCTGTCAATTGATAACATTCAATCTGTGAGCCTGACTGATAAAAGGGAAGGGAAGAAGTACTCTCTAGTGGCTTGAGCAGGGGAAGGGCGTGGGGGCCAAAGATGCAAGTGGTGCTTCTTCTAGGCTTTGCTCCAAGGCCAAATAACACCCCCTGCCCTCCCTCCCCAAGTTATTTTTTTTCTCTACCCTCTTGGGACACAAGCTGGTCCCTCTGCTTGGCAGGTGTTGGATGCATCTACAGCAGGCAGCCACCTGCCATGAGGATGAAGGTATCTCTGTCACCTCCAACAGTGATGAGAATCTGCCTCTGACCCTTGGGAGTTTGGGAGATGCTGACAGTGGTGGCTCCTCTCCATCCGTGCTCCAGAGATGCCTGCAGGGTTAATCACTGTGTTTGGGAGGGTTGGTGATAGACCAAACTGGCTTTTGGAAGGAGCCAAGGTAGTAGAGAAGCCTGCAGCACAGCAAAGTAAAAGGAGACTGATAATTGAGGGCTCAGCAGGAATGAACTGTCCTGTGGATGCACAGGTAGATGCTGAACTTGGGCAGTGTGTGCTCATGCAAGAGTTGGCTCTGCCCTCGGGCATGGCAGAGATGGGAATGTGAGTCTCCATGACTGAGTGATGTGTCAGTCACTTAAACACTATAAAGAGAGCCAAGCTCTCATACTACAATAAATTTGGAAAGCTGAAGGGAAAATGGCCCGGCAGTTTGGAATTCAGCTTGTGAACCCAATATTGCACATTTTTCACTGCACGAAACAAACTGTTATTAACAGGACGCTTTGTTCTTGACCCATATTTCAAATGCCCCTGTGTCAGGAAGGGACTGGTCCAGAGCTTGGCTCAGTTTCCCTTCATTGTAAGATGTACTGGTTCCTCCTGACCCCAAGCTGCTGCTGGGCTGCAAAAGCTTCCCAGCACTTGGCTGTCCCACAGGTGGCCTTTCTTGTGGCACAGTGACAACTCCTGCACGGCTGGCTGCGGTCAGTGCCGAGACTCAGCTCTGCTGAGACTCACAGAGGTGGAACTCTGCAGACACTGGTGATTCCCACTGGCCATCCTGGTGCTGGTCCTGGTATGAGCAAACAGGGCTTTGTATCCCCATTTGGGCTTTCTGGTCTGGAGGCAGTGAAATCACACAGTGCTGCTGGGGGGTTTGGCCAGAGATGTCCATTGGGATCCATCACAGGGGAAGGGTGCAGCAGAGAAGGTGCTAGTCTGGGCAGATCTTGAGGAGAACTGCTGTCTGTTTCCCTTGTTTAGGGTTACACATCTTGCTGATAGAGGAGGGCTGAGGAGGTTAACCTGGCTTTCATGGTAATTTCTTCTACTATATGGGACTTTGAGAAATGTCATGTCTTGCATGTGGAAGCTTTTAAAAAGTGATTTAATATATTGATTGGAAAGGAGCAATAACAAGAGTGGACTGGTTGGGCACTTTGTAGATGAGGTATGCAGAGATTTGTTGTTACGAAAGAGTTGTGGTGGGAGCTGGTGTGGACTTGTGTGTTTGCTGGTTTGTGTGACAGGAAATCCCAGTTCCCATGGTGGTCAGTCAGTCAGTTCACTGAAGACTGTCTATGCAACCTGGCTTCCAGGATTCACCTGAAACTCCCAGTAGTGCCTTGAAATGCAGCTTGATAAGATTCTCTTTAGTTCTGAGCTGCTCCACTAGAAGCCACTCGATGCTCAGACTGCAATGCTGTAATTTGAATAAAAGGAAGAGGAGTAACCTACTAGTAGTGCCTGCGGGAGCAGGACAAATATTCTTACGATTGTGTAGGATGGTCTGAACCCAGATGGTGTTTTATAAGTTCAGCTGTAGCTCTAAAAAGCTGGAGCTTTGATGTTACTGTTGACGGGGGCCGTGGAGCACAGCTCCCACAAAGCTTGCTGGCTTCAGGGAGCTGAGAGTGGAAATGATTGCGTGAACTGGGAGGTGCTGGATCCGGCTGAGAGCAGCGTGGGACGAGCAGGAAGCGTGGCGTGGGGCAGGCGTCCAGGAAGGGGAGGCAAGGAGGAGTGGGCACCGCGTTCCTGGAAAGCTGGTCGTGAGGAAGAGCTCCTGGCCGTGGGTGGACACGGGAGTGGAGGCAGGGTGCTTCTTTAGAGATGCAAATCTAAGCAGAAACGTACTGCCCGGGCTGGATTTGGGTTTGCTGTAGGCTCAGATTCAGGAATTAAATTGGTTTTTGGCTTAGCAATGCCCCATCCGTGCTCCTCGCTGGAGACTCTGTGTTTCTTTGTGAAATGGAGATGTTGGCTCTTGTATCCACTGCCTACTTCTACAAAACTCTTACTGCTCCCTGCATCCATGACCCAGCCTCTCCAACAGTCCATTTTTCAGTCACAACTGAGGACATTATTTGAGCAAAATAACTCCACTAGAAGAGGGCTCCAGCACAATCAATAAAAAAATCACTGAGTAGAGATAAATAAACTTGAAACAGGCATCATAATTAACCTACTGGGGAGGGGGAGAACAAAAACAATTTAGCATCGTTTGAACATTTGGCAAAGAGCTTTTCAGCTGGCACCTGCTTGGCCCAAACTCTTTGGATGGGAGAAAAATCTCCTAAAAAATTACTCGAAATGGCCCAAATCGCACTTGAGAGCTTGTGATTGCCCAAGATAGGAAACAAAAAGAGGCAACGTTTGCCAAAGAAGGGCTGCAAGGTCTTGGAGAGCCGCGATGGAAATAAACCTGTTGAAAGCTAAAGAAAACCACGTATCCCCAGTACAAAAGAAGGAAGGAAGGTGATCACCGCTAAACTGGTGCTCTCTGTGAAACCCCTCTCCCCTTCTAAGAAGAATACCCTTTCAGTATATGGGTCAGGAAGCAGCGCTGCTTCAGCCTGGATGCCTGGCGAAAAACAAAGCGATTGTTCGGTGGTATGTTAATGTAGCAGGTGCAGTTTTATTTAAACAAGAGGTGGCTATTGTTTTCTGGAAGTGTGGTGATTTACAGGCTCATAGCTTATCCTGGAGGATCAGGGTGTTAAGTCATGTGCTGTATGTGTGTTTTAGCCCAGGGTGGCCCTTCTCCCGTGTCTGCATCTCTGAGCCGGGAGGAACTTAAAGGGAGTGGTGCCTGTAAAATCAAGGGATGTAAAGCCAGGAGAGATTGGGGTGGAATAGGTAAATTACTGAATTTGGGAACCCGGATTTGGAATGAGAGGTGCATGTGATGGTCTGGGAGGTTTGTGTAGCACCCTAGCTGATCTCAGCGGGATTTGTGTGAGGATTTGTGAAAAGAACCTGGCCTTATAAACACTGCTTTTCCTGGCAAGCCACGGGAGAGAG
Organism: Rhadina sibilatrix; assembly: GCA_013400275.1. NCBI lineage: Eukaryota > Metazoa > Chordata > Aves > Passeriformes > Phylloscopidae > Rhadina > Rhadina sibilatrix. Next base: position 20,339 of record VWYO01010940.1, read on the forward strand.
CAGGAATTAACAAATATCTTCACTACTGGCACTTATTTCAATGTTTTGCCTCCACGGCTGAGGACAGAATTGCCAAAATTGCAGTATGCGATCTGGCATCTCCCCTCTTCCTGTCCTTATTGATTTTGCTTTTGTTGAGCTTCATTCAGAGCAGACAGAGAACAGGAGAAGCCCCTTGTCCATAGCAGAGACACTCAGCTATGTGGGTTGGAGAATGGTCCACCTGCAGCAGGAAAGCCCAGCTGGTCTCCCTTCCATGGGGCTTTAACACCATGGCAAGAGGCTCTTGCTGATCCTTGTTGGCACGGATCTATACATTTAATCTGATGTGTGAGCTCTAACAGGTGAAAATGTGGAGCCTACCTTTGATGGCAATGTGTTTCTGGGGTTTTGTTTTGGCTTTTTTTTTGAGGGGGAGAGGGAGTAAGATAACCCCAGTGCTCTGGGCTGGTGAAGGACCAATCCTGCTTAACTCCACAGCAGGGTTTTCATCTCAGCTGTACTTTGTATGAATCTCACTGCTTTTGTGCAGAGTGCAGGTATGGAGGCAGCCAAGCTCTTCTGCAGCAGCTGGTTATTTCTCTCTGTTTGTTTTCCCTCTTCTGCCTCGAGAGCATCTTTCTAGAATGATTGGGTTGTATTCTGTTCTGTTTTTAGTCCAAAAATTTTAGAGACTGGATAGAATAGTGTATTCCAGCCCTGAAAAACCTGAAACCTGCTGTATTACTCTAAACAGAGGGTGAGAGCTTTTTTTTTTTCTTCTTCTTGATTAGAGGAGAAGGTCTGGGCCTCACTTTTAAATTTTACTCTGCTCTAGAGTGAGAATAAATTCATTGGGTACATACACTTGTACCAAAGTGGAAGTATTTTAAAGAAACATTTAAATGAAGCCAAAAATTGTGCTTGATCCACTTACACAGATTATCTTTGTGGATATTGATGTTCTGGAGGAAAAAAGCATCTTGTTTGCCCTTCCTTTTGGCATTGGAGTTGAACATGATGCGAGTGTGATGTTGGTAACACCAGACTTGCCCAGCAGTACGATCTGCCCTGAGCAAGCCATGGCCAAACCCTTGGGAAAATCCTGGCCAGGTTGTCCTTGGGTTATTTTAGGATGCTTTGGAGGTCAGGTGGGATCTCAGCTCCATGGGTGCTGTGTCTATTGGGCTGAGCATCTTCCTCCCTGCCCTATTCCTCACTCAGCTTAGACCTAGAGACTTTGAGACGGCAGCTGGGTGCTGAACTTTCACTCGTGGTGATTAATATTGCTCTAATATTTGTCTGATGTAGCTCCCAGTGCCGGGCAGGGCAGTGCCCTGTTGTCCTGCTCATTGTATGAGCTGTAGTAAATGACTGTCCCTTCCTCCGTGAGATCACGGGCTAAAATTAATTGCCATTTTGACGTGAGGGGTACTTTCTGACTAAGGGCTGTTGTTATTATTTTTAATTTTTTTTTCCCCATAGAAACAGAACATTTTATTACTTTTGCTGAAGAAATCCACGTTATCAGTTTCCTTTCACGCAACAAAACACCCTCCCAATCTTTAATAAACATTAAACTGCTTGAAGCTTGTTCTGTGCTTTGCATGTAGAAAACACTGCAGAAATGCCAAGTATCCTTCTTATTATTTTTCCTCATGGAGCTTCCAATTCACTGAATTCACCAAGCCAAGATAACACCATCTCGGAGGGCCAGTGCTGCGACAAATTTACAGTCTGGGAGCTTATATCTTTCCAGGCAATTGTCTTCAAACAGACAGAGCATTTCTGCATGTTGGAGTCTCAGAGCTGGAGTTTCTTCTGAGAAATGGCCGAGTCTGCCACCACTGAACCCCTGAGTGACAGCAAGTGCTTTTCAGCTTCTGTTGTGAATTTTTTTTTTTTTTTTAAGGAGGGTTGGCAGCCTGAGCTATTCTCAAGGATTTGGAAAAGAGCCACAAACAGGAATTATTGAACAATTGCTCTGTGAAACTTAAGATAACAGTTTGTTCCACCACAGTGGAATTGCTTTGTGGTAGAAGGAAATTATCTTTTTAGCTCTTGATTAACATTATGTGAGAAAAATAAAATTAAAGCCTGATTGTATCTGTGGTTGAATGGAATGCGTGTTCGTGCAAGGGGAAGAGGGGACAGATGTTTGTGGGTGACACATACGGAGATGAATGTTTGTGACACCTCAGATTGTAGGTGATTCATGGGTTAGGAATGTTTTTAATGTTTGGAAAATTTCTTATTGCTTCTTCATTGTCAGACTAATGCTGACCCTGTGCTCAATGTGAGTGTAAATACTTGATCGTTAATGAGAGTAAGCACATACCATAATTTGGAAGTTGGAAAGCATGGGGTTTGTTTTGGTGCAAATTAATATTCTTGCTGTTGTGAGTTTTGGTGCTTTTGGTTGGTTCACAGAAGCAAACAATAACTTGCATCTCCATAGTTACTCCATAAAATAGTACACTTGGCCATGAGTTTATCACTCGTGCTTATTAAAAGTAAATAGTATTACAAGAGAGCCCAAGTACATTTTTAACATACCAGCTCAATCTAGCTGCCTTGGAAGTCAGTGGGAGATTTTCTCCTGTTGGGGAAGCAAATGCTGAGGAGAAGGCATCAGGAGCAGGTTTGGGGCATCGATGGCAGAGGCTGCACCTGCAGAGCAACCTCATTATGTGAGTGCAGGATTTTGGTTCAGCAAGCTCTGCATTGGATCTCACACACATTCAAGAGGGGGAAATGCACTGAGGGCTGCTGCAATGTGGCCATATTCAAAAACAAGATTTTTTTTTGTTGGTTTTGTTTTGTTTTGTTTTGTTTTTTTTTTTTTTTTTTTTTTTTTTGGTTTTTTTTTTTTTTTTTTTGTTTTGTTTTGTTTTGTTTTGTTTTGTTCATTAAACCCCATGGGTACAGATAGGAGTTGCCCTTTTATATTGAGGGAATAGCTTTTTATATTGAGGGAATAGCTGCCTGGAATGGATGCTGGGAAGGAGTGAAGCCCAGGGACGTGCAGGAAGGCGATTTGTGCTTTGCTCGTGGGGTTTTTAAGGAACTGCGGCTGCCGAAGCCCCGGAGCTGGGCTCTGCAGTCCCATCTGCCCGGCTTCCTGCCCGCCCCGGGGGCTCCCCGCTCCCCCACCGCGGCAGCTCCGACACCCTGCGATTCTGAGGGAAGCTCTGAGGATGCCGAGTTCCAAACATGAACTTTCTGAGCAGGCCAAATTTCTGCTGTGATCTCCCAGCTCAGCGCCTGTCCTTATCTGTGTTTGCAAGACACGCTGGGAGATCAAAATATGCCCCTTTTGAGGCGATAGGAAAGAGACAAGATGCTTCTTTAATCATGTCTGATAAATTCTCACTTGTAATGAGAGCCCTAATTAAGGGAAATTACCTATTGGAAAAGAGTTAAAAGGGGCCCCGTACTCCTTCCAGCAAACTTAAAGACAAAAGGAAGTTTCTAACAATGGGTCACTGGAGATGCATTTCCGCCCAGCTTTAAAAAACAAGGTACTGTCTAGCTGATGAGCGGTGAAGGCGAGCAACGAGGCTTTGATGAGCCTTCTCCTGCTTCCTGATATTGTGACCCTCTTAACAAACACTGCAGACGAAAATCAGCATGCCTTCGGTATGCTGTAAGTGCAGGCAGGCTATCTGAAGAGATGCCTCACTCTCAGGATATGGTTTAAATCCTGTTTTGAATAAGGTTTACATCCTTGTCACTGAAATAATATTTTTGTACCGTAAAAATCAATGTGAAGAGACGGGCAGGCAGGTCCCCCAATATGTAAACAACCTATCTTTGATGTCACTTCTTACTGACTCTTTTCTTGTCCCAAGGAATACCCAAGAGTTTAGCTGTTTAATTTTACTTTTATGTATCTGTTTATGATGCCAGAAGGTGTGCACTGTTCTTGATTCCAAAACCCCAGGATGGGAGGTGCATGATCTGGGCTCTGTTTTGCCCTTATTGCTCTGAAATCAGCACTTTTGCTTCCACTTGGGTGGTTGGGGAAAGTTCTGGTTTTCCAGTCAGCTCTGTGATTAGAATAAAAACAAGAGGGATTCTCTCTGGGTGCAGGGGAAAAAAAAGAAATAAGAGTCTGTAGGTCCAAGAGTTTTGGTCACTGTGATCATCTGGAATGAGCTTTCCACGTATCATTAATTTCTCCTCCATGGCTCTTGCTGGAGTGAGCTGAATGTGGTGCTCCAGACATACTTTACATACTGATCTCTCCTTGGGCTGCTTTGCAGTCTGATCTCAGCATGTCTTGCAGGGACCATCGGTGAAAGCCATGTATCTACTCTCCTTTTAGTGCCCAAATTTCAAATCCTGTTTGCAGTAAAGCAACAGAAAGTTGAATGTGCAAGAAAAATATGAGGGTTTGCTTGCAAATACAGCGAGTTGCAGTTCCAGTATCAGATGTTGGCGCCTGGAGTGGGTGAACATGAGCTGTTTGCAATCCTCTTGTCAGGGCTGCTGCATTCAGCATGCAGAGCTCTACGTTCCATCCCCGAGCTCTGAAAACATTTGAATTGACATCCAAATTTTTCAGCCTGCATCGGTTATTAATATAAAGAGCATCATCGATCAAACTGTAACTTTGTTCCGTGTTAGACTGTACTTGTTTATTTTTTTCTTTCTGTGAAGCAAATCATCAGCAATTTTCCCCATCAGTAAGATTTTTTTTTTGTTTCACAAAACCACAACCACAACCAGCAGTGGCTTGAGTCATGTTATTTCTTTATTGTTAGGCATTTGTAATGTATTTTTATTACTTGTGATATGAATGTGGCTTAGGCGTGTTTAACCACCTCATTCACTTCCCAACACCTCTGTGGGATGGGTGTTGCTATTAGCTCTTGTAAAATAAGAGAAAATTGGGTAACACATAAATGAAACTATTTTCCTAGAGATCATGGAGGAACACAGGGGGCTGAAATGGGGATACAGAATGCGGTTTGGCCAGTCCTTGTCTTAACCACAAACTCCTCTGAGGTCTCTGAAGTGAAACACGTGGAGGGGTTGGAGCCATGGGGAGGGATGGGGCACAGGCACTGCTCCAGCTTGGAGCTCCTCAAGTGGTTTGCATTGGCATGCCAGGAGCTTTGGAAGGACACTGGCCTTTCAAATTAATAGCACACTTGAGGATTTTCCAGGTACTGCTAGAAAATTACGTGAGCACACTCCCAAACATAAAACCAGATGTGCTGGGTCAGACCACAGGTCCCTCCGGCCTAGCAGCTCGTCTCCTGCAGTGGGTGGCCGGAGCAGGGCATAAGGTCAGGAGATGTGAGTCATGGGATGTCCCAGAAAACTCTCCTGTGTTTGGCACTGACACCTCCCTGGTGAGGAGGTGATAACTGCACACACTGACTCGTCACCAGGAAACTGCTCTGCAGCCTTGGATGTTTATGCAGCTTCAGGAGCAGCTCAGCTGGGTTCCAGATACCTTCTGAAAACATTTGCCTGTTTCGTGATTTGTTGGCATTGGGGTCTCGGTTTTAGTTGAAGCGTGGAGGAGCTGGGTGGAGTGCTGGCCGTGTTTGTGGGCTGGGAGATGGTGAGGTTTGCTGACACAGAGCCCTGCCTCTGCTGTCTGATGGGCATCTGTGACACCTTGCCTGCTGAGCTGTATCTGAATTACCCCTGAGTTACCCTAGATCAAGCAAAATCCCCTTAAATGGGCTACTGAAATAATTCTCATGAAATTTAGTTGTTGGTGACATTGGCAAACCCTGTGAACACATGTTGATGTTCACCATATTCTAATTTCATTTGATGTAATCCAGCCAGGGGCTGTTTGGGGTGCAGTCCTGCTGGCATCCTGTGCAGGCTTATTTCTAATGGTCTGGAAATCCATTGCCTTCTAGCAGGCAGAGCTGAGGGGCAGCAGGGGCTGCTGCCACCCTGGTGGTACCTACACTTTTGCTGCCTTTTGGAGATCACCTGATTGCTGCCTTCTGGCACCTGGAGTGTGATGGTCCCATTTCACTGGTTTCTAAAATGGGAGAAGCATCACAGACAGGTATGAGTCCTTGCTCTGCTTTTATATAATAATAATAATAATAATAATAATAATAATAATAATAATAATAATAATAATAAAAAACATTAAAAACCTTTAATCCTTTGCACTTTCAGAGCTACTGTCGGAGCAGTGGAGGAGTGTTCTGCATACATGGAAATGTGGGAGGTGTGAAAGCGTGTGAGCAGTGTGTATTTAGATGGACTTTTGGTCTAATTTGAAAATTGGTTTTGTTTTATACTGGCTTCAGTTGTAAAAAGGAATGATTAACCCAAACAGGAGCACCCGCGTTACTCACCTTTCATTATGTTTGCAATACATCATGGTGATATGGGGGAGCAGAAAGCCTTTCTGCATCCAGCACGTTTGCCTCGTAGCATATGGTCCTATGGAAACTGTTTTGATTCAGAGCCCCCAGTAGCATATGGTGAAAAATCTGCCCCTGAAGTCAAATTGAAAGTAGAGGCTGGTCCCAGGCCCCAGAGGACTCCATGTCTCCTGCCAGCCGGCAGGACCGGAGTCGGAGTATGTGTCACTGTTTCACTCATCATGAAGATTTTATATTTGGTTTGGGATGCTGGTGCATGAGGTTCTGGATGTAAAAGTCAGAAGAGATATGGTTCCTGTAATGTCTGCAGAGATCCTTGTGTCGATAAGGTCAGCAGCAAGTTAATAGATTTTTATCTTCTCATCACATGAACTTAATATAGTGCAACTGTTGGAGGGGAGGGGAGAAACCTTCCTGCCATTATTTTCTGATGTGTTTCAGGGGCTTTTAAAAGACAGGGTGTGCCTTAAAAGCCCCTCTTTGCTTAAAATGAAAATCAGTAGTTCAAAATTATGAGTGAAAATATTTAAATATGAACGGAAGGGTAAACATTGTGTATTAGCACAGCTAAAACTAATTAGAGCTGGGTGAAGAGGGATGTGTTTCTCCATGGCAGTGATGGAATGGATGAGAAGGGGGATGGAGATTTCCTATTCCGAGCTCCCAACAGCATCAGGCTGAGTTTACTTTAACCACGCCAAAGCAAAACTCAGCTCTGTGCTCCTGCCGTGTAGTGATGCAGAAACAGAACCAGAGGCTTTATACTATAAAAATCACCATAAATGCTACTCCACGTTGTTCTTAAATCAATGCACCTATGGGAACGGAGACCCTGATTGAGCCCTGGGCTCCTTACAAAAGCTTTGATAAAGGGAATGAACAGTGCTGATAAATGTGGGTACTGCTGCCAAGCTGCAGCGAAGAAGAATCAGAAGCAGGAACAACAAGATGGGGAGGTAGAAAGATGCTCCATGGCCATAAATACCTGTCATCCCCAAAATGTGGTATTGCTCACGTTGCAGCCACTGTGGTGGAGGAGAGATTCTGTGGTGGCTGGGGAGGGAGCTGCTCCTGCACCAGCAGTGGAAACCCAGGGCTGAAATACGGCACCTCTGTCAGGGGCAGAATCCATGGAGGGACACCGCCGGGTCACGCTGACTAGTAGGGCTCAGCGATCAAACGTGTCACACCTGTCTTGGCCACGGGTGCAGGTGTTCTAGGTCAGCTCTCGCTGTGGTTATCAATCGCTGACAGTTGACAGTTTAATTTTACACCACAAGTACCTCATTACTTGTGTAGGCACTTGAAGAACATGTGGGCACTGGGTTGGATCAGTGATCAATGACAAAGGTTGCGCAGGGTGCAAGTGGTAGCAGTAAAAGTGAAGGTCTCCGTGCATGAGTTGGCAGTGGTGGGGATACATGACAAGGGGAGTTTAGCTGACAAACAGTCTGTCAGGGCTGGAAGAATGGAGGCTCGCCGGAGAGCTGGCGCTCCATTATAAAATACAGCTCGCCATTTAAAAAAGGAGGAGGGGGGAGGAAAAAGAAAGATAAAAAAAGGCTCTTGCTTTGAAAAACTGTTTAAACAAATTTAATGCATGTGAGGGACTGTAAATTTTCATTCTACGAGCATTTATTTCATGACATGGAAGCATCCAGGTGTTCAGGAATTTTGTATTAAGGGAAAGTGGAGGCGCTGCTTTCATAGGTGTACACACATGTGGTGCTCCTGGTTTAGGTTGCCCAATGGGTGCGGATTTGAGATGCTCAATGTATAAACCAAACCTTTGCCCATGAGATTCCTCCTCTCTGTGTATTGAGAGGACGATTTATGACTAAATCTGTTGTGACGGATTTCTTCTGCCTCAGTAGGGAAAAATTTGTTCCAACACACTTAAAAGTGTTGCTTTAATCAATCCCATCCAACTTTCTCTCTTTGCCGCTTGTTTTCCTTCGCGGAGTTTCCGACATTCTTTTCCATGTCGAACCTACCCGGCGGATTTTGTCGCTGGGGCGATGACGGAAAGAAAGAGACATATGGCACTAGTTTGGTAGAGACATGGATCTTGCACGAGGATGTAAATCTTGTTTGCTTGAGAAACCGCACTGAAAGACACTTTGCTCGAGGTATAACGTCGCTGCGTTATTGAGTGCACCTTATAATAATTGATATGGCGGCAACGGTATTAATGGAAGTAATGGGAATTTTACCCAAACCGTAGTAAATAAGGAAAAGACTAATAGTCTTTGCCCTCTGCTGAATTGAACACATCTTAAAAAAAGATTCTTGATTATGTCTCGCGCGCTGATTAGGTGCAGGCTAACTTTGATCATATCACCTACGGTTCCCACCGAAAGGACACGTGCGGCGCGGGTCGCGGTTTTAGAAATTGGTAAAATGATTGAATAAGCAGCTCGGAAAGCACACGGCTCTAAAAAATGAGATGCACGCTCGGTGTTGGTGTTTTGTATTGATTTAGTAACAGTGCTGAGAAGCCCTCACGGTGCTCAGTGTTCAGGCAAAGAGGTGCCTCTCCCACCACTCCCCTACAAAGCCAAGACATCGTTGTCTCTGCTCTTTTTCACCCCCGAGGTATGTCCAGGCTTTAGTAAATGACAGTGGAAATGAATCAACCTCATGTTAAGGATGGAAAAAAACTTCTTTATAAATCATAACAAAGGGCCCCTAAGTCAAAACTGGGATTAAGATACCCCACAAATATTAATTAACTTTCAAACCAAATCTGGATTTCTGCAGTCTGGTAGTATTATGGTCTTCTTTTTTTTGTTTTCTTATTCTGTGTCCTCTAAAATTTGTTTTAAATTTAGATGGTAGAGAGAGAAGTTTTGGAGATATATGGTATATATCTAGTGATGAAATGAACTTTATAAAATACTAGTAGAATATTCTGTCAGTGCCATCAGAATGGTGATCCTGATTTCAGTTCGAATTTAGTCTGTCAGTGTTCAAATAGGCAATTAAGATTATTTTAATTATTTTTTCTATTAGTGTGCACAAGTAACATTAGAAATTTCCTTGTCACATCCATTTTCTTTTTAGTGAAAATAACCTCCTTTAAAGATCACATCTGATGCATGAATGTAGTACATTTTTAGTGACCTGGTAGGTATAGTAATTATTAATATTCAGATGTCTTGTTGGGACTAGACTGACTGTAAATTTGATTACTTGAAAAGGAATACTCAAGGCAACAGGAAAGCAAGTCTCTGGCTTATGAACCAAGAATGCTGTGTTGGGTCCTGATGTTGACTTGAACAATCCCATCAACTGTAGTGGGATGAAGAATTGCCCATAGGGCTGTCTTCATTTGGCAACTTGCCAAACACACTTTAAATTGTCTTGAAATCAATAGATCCATGAACTCTCTTGCTGTATATAGATCTATATTATCTAACCAGCCACATGCTGGAGGAGGAGAGGAACAAGCCAGTTGTGAGTGTGTTGAACCATTTAAATGCTGTGGCACCACAGATACGAGAGTGAGAAGGAAAAGTGGGCAACGGCAGGAGAATAATGGGAGCTGGGAGGAGAAAGGAGGTGAGAGAGATGAGCAGCCTTTTTGTCTCTGCTTAAGGATAATATTTCAAGGATCTGATGGCATACAAAGGCCTGGAAGTGTTGTGATGGGCAAATGAAAGAAAAAATACTTTGAGAGATGGAGGAAATTCTGGGCTGTGAGGAGCAATAATTTGGGTCACTGTTACACCAAGTTAGAGAAAAGGAACTCTGGAGCAGTAGTGGAGAGGAGCATGCATTCCAGCAGAGAGGGAAGAAGCAAAGAAAGGGGAGCTAACTTAATTCAAATAGCTGTGACAGAACAAAGGTTTTTTCTTGGAAGACTTTGGGAAACCAAGAGTTTTCTGACTTGTGGGTCTAGCTTGCACCAGATAGGTATCAAAGGAGCGTCCAGCAGTATTGCTGTTGTTTAAAGGAAAGGCAAACTTCGCCAGAAATATCCAATATCAGAAAATATCTGATAGCAGAAAAGAAATCGCCAGAACCTGTGGTGATCTCCAGTCTGTGCAATGCCATTGCCTTCATTGAAATTTCAGTCAGTGGAATCTGGGAAACAACCACCTTGACTTTTTAAGGAAATGTTGGGCCACGTGTTTCCCCTGGCGACACTGGTGCAAATCCAGGGCAATCCCACCAAAGCTGGAGATTGCCCTGGCTTTCTGCCGGGTACAGACGCTTGGGTTTGGCCAACAGAGGTCACTTACACAAGTGTGACCTCACTGCAGTTGGTGCTGCTCTACACTTGAGGTGATTGAGTGAAGAAGTTGGCTCAGTTGCTGCTGAGGAAACAGTGTTCGTGTTTCTAAGTGTTACTTTAAATATAGGGGGTTTTCTTTTCACGTTTGTTATTCAGAGCTAAAAAGGGGCTGGTCTTTTTTAGCTAAATCAAAATGTTACTTTAGGGTTTGGGGGTTTTTTTGTACCTCCTTTTTCATTTACCACAAACCATCTACTTCTACATTTCATAAAAGCTTTTTGGATTTAACAGGAATAAATTCTGTGCTCTCCTGCAAGTAGGTTTAGCTTTGTTGCCCATTAAGCAGCAGTGCCCATTGTCACCAGTTGAGAAATGGATCCAGTACATTCAGATTTCATATAATACATGGCCATGACATGGAGGGACAAATGGGTCCCCTTCATCCCCCCATCTTCTTGGTGGCTTCTTCTCTTTGGATTTCTTTTCTGCTGCCTCTCATTCTGTCTCAGTGCTGGGTGAGGTGTATCGCTGTGTCACAGTGCCCTTAAGAGGGAGAGATTTAAAAATTTTCAACTACTAGTTTTTTTAAGAAAAGGTTTTGAAATGAAGTTTGCAACAGCATTGATGGGGCAAAACTCATTCCCTTTGTCCATGAGCTTCCCTTGCTGGGGTAGCACTGGGCTTGGGTTATTTAAAAGAAGATTTTCCCAATGTTTTTAGGGCATTCATCTTTGCATAGGACTAAATAACTAGGGATGAGTGGCTGGCGTTGTGTTGCAGCACGGATGGTGGGAGTGTCTGCCCCTGCTCAGAGCTCATCCCTCTTGCTGAGTCCTGGAACCAGAGGCTGGGGAAGCTGTGCAACATGGGTTGTCAAAGTGAGAGGTGGGACACAAATCAAGGCACATGTAAGGCCTTTCTCTGCTCTTATTTGGATTATTTGCAGCTTTTTTCGGTGATTTGCATGAAAGCGGAGTTGTGACTTTATTAAACACTGCTATAATGACTTCAGCACAGCTCAGGAACATCATCTGGTGCTATCTCCTCCAGGCAGGGCCCTGTAGGGAGAGGGTGGCAGTGTGAGAATGACAAATGGGATCAGGATGCTTTTGATATGAGTGGGTAGTACAGACAGGATGCTCTGGGGAGCCTGGAGGGACAGGCAGGAGAATCTGGGACTAGATGCCATGCAAAGCAAACCCTGCCTGATTTGAAAGATGGAGAGGATGTGCTGTGATGTTATCAGTGGGACAGGATGAGCAGGTGGTAGAAGAATGACAAACACCTTCACTTTGATTCTGGAACACTGTGGTGGTTGGGCATGAGGAGTTTGCTGTTTGTTAGTTTGTTCTTGCCTTGCCGGCCAGATCACAAGCCACATGCTTTGTGTGAGGGGGAGCTGCAAAGACCACACCGTGCTAAAGTCCTGTGAGTCCTCCAAAGACAAGAATAAATACACTATCTATCCCAAAATACAAAGAAGGAATGATGTTGGAAAGGCAGGCAGGATTGGGCCTCACCAGGGGCAGGTGAGGAGGTGGCAGCTCAGCCCCATGTCAGGCTGCTGCAATGGGAGCTGCAGATCGTCACCCTCTTTGCTAGCACGTTAACATTGCTAACACTCAACCAGACTGCAGAAGAAGGTTTTAAAAAATGCATTTTATTTTCTTTTGTGGGTAAATGAGCCACAAGTCCCCGTGGGGGAGGCACAGTGCACTGCCCCGGGATGCCTGGCTCTCTGCAGGGGGTGGGATGGATGGAGGGAAGCACGGGGCGATGCTCTGGCCCACACCAGGAGCGCATCCGCCGCGGTGCTGCTCCGATGCTCCCCATATTTGGTGGTCTTTAATTTGGCATTACATACTCGGGGCTTGTCTGCAGCTCGTATGATTCAAAGTTCTCCATGGGGTCTAATGTACAAGGCCTGGCCTGTTTTCATTAGGTTTCCTGAGCTCTCCTCCCTTCTCCCCAGTGTTGCCGCACAAAGACACTTTTGTCAGGCAATGTTGGACTCTCCTCAAAATCCAAGCACTTTCAGGAAAGGACTTGGAAGTCTATCTTCTCAGTTTCCATATCCCTTTGCCCTCTGCTCTGGCATTTGGTTTGATTGGTTGTAGAGTTGTCCTTTTTTCCCCCCCCCTACTTCTTTTTGTTGATCTGTCTGTGCTGGAGTCTATCTTGCAAAGAAAAAAGTGTATTGCAAATCGTGTAAGCCAGCTCTCTGAATTATTGCACATTGTAAAGTATTAACTCCTTCGGTTCTCAGCTGGTTTAAGTGCTAGGACCAAAATCATGATAGGAATGTTAAAGGAGTATTATTATATTTTATGTTCACTGCCACAAGTTTAGTAAGAAATTTAATCCCCCCTCTCTTGCTCACACTCTCTCTCTTTCTCTGCCTCTGGAGGAAAAAAAAAAAAAAAAAAGAAAAAAAGCATGTTACAGGGACAAATTTGGAGGCCTCCAATTTGTANACTGGCACCAAACTTCCATTTGACTTGGCAACTTTTTCGCTAATGTGATTTGATATGCTTTACTAGAAAGGGTAACACACTAATGTTTCAGAAGAAGCCGATTTCCTATTAGTGAAAGTATGGTATATAAAGATCAGGCATTGCTATTAAACTCTTCAATCAATGACTTTATAGCCTATTCTAAGTGGTAATGATATAATGGAATGCGATATTTTAATATTGGAAAATATGTTTGGTTTGACGTTTTGGGGATTCCAGGAAATACTGCTATTTATATAGCTGCATCTGTGCAAAAATTAAGAACAGGGGAAAAAACAGGATTATAAAAGGAAGCCCGGCCAAATTGTTTAAAATCAATCTATCCAAGATGCTTTCATAATGTATTATATAAAAATCATGTTTGTTCTTTTCATGTATCTGTTTCCTCAGACTATGACTTTATCATGATTTATGCCCCCAAGTATACTGATACTGTGATGAGAGTGGTGGGGACTACTTTGTTCCACACATTCCTAAGCCAGTTTGTAGATTACTTTTTCAGAGGCAGAGGTGGAGACAGTATTTCTGCCTATGGGCTATAATTATATTACAATTCCTACAGAAGAGGGCTAAGTACAGCTCCCATGTTTCAATTAATAATGCAGTGTCAGCTCTGAGGGATGATATGAAACTGTATTGGATCAAAGATTACCAGCATCAGACAGGGTTGTTGCTCTCTTTTTTTTTTTTTTTTTTTTTTTTTCAAATGTGCCTGATTGACTCTCTGCAGTTTTTCAAGAATAATATTTTGCTTGAAAGTAAAATATTACTTTCATGCAAGCCTGATTAAGTTACTTGTAGGGCCGGGAGTTGGTTCCTTGCCGTATATGAGCAGATGTTAAGCTCCTTCTATTATATTTTAACATCTAACATCTTGCATATACCTTTTAATTGTTAATGTGGTCAGGCAATAAATTCACTGTCTATGGGGAACTAAGAATAATTTTCCAAATTTCATTCTCTCTAGCCAGTTGCTAGGAAATGAAGTGCTTTTGTTAATAATGCATTTAAGGTATTTGCAAGATCTCAGTTTAATATTTGTTCTGTATTTACATGAAATTCTGACCAAAAGAGAAGGCATAATTAAAATGCATTCAGTTTTTGGTAGCATTTAGCACCGGCTTGAAATGTACTACTAAAAATTATGAAATCATTTTGCAGACGAATAGGAAAATATTCTTTGAAATCTGACAAGGTTTATTTGAAATAATGCTTACCCTAAAAAATAACTCCTTTTAGGTCTTACAATTCTGCACCTCTTACTGAAAAATGGCTTCCCAGTAGCATACATATCCTATATCAATGTAACTAAATTTATATTGTTATAAATTTTTGAGGTTGGATTCTTGAGTTTTGAAATTAAATAACCACAGTTAACTGTATTAAATGTAGACTTGAATTTGATCGAAAATAAGTAAAGCACTTATGACAACCTCTGTAAATGCTTAAATACTTTAGTTGTGCTTGTGAGCATTAAATTGTATTATAAGGAGCCAACACTGAGTATACAAGCTCCTGTGGGACATCTTGGACTTTTGGGAGATTAAAAAATCCTGCATTAATGAAATTTTCCAAGTTTTTTATTTAATAGATAGTTCTTTTCAGGGTATGCAAAATAATTGGTAGCAGAATGCTATATGCATCTTTACACTCACGCCGCATAACGTACATAATTACTTGGAGAAACTGCTTAACTTTAATGGGGCGTTTCTTGATCATATAATAGGAAAACTAACAGCTTTAATTAAGATTTATGAAGCAGAGAGGTAATATATTCTGCTAAATTAGGTAACTATTGGTGGGTAGTGTATTTTTAAGCAATTAAAGGCCCGATCCTGCAGCTCTTCTGCTGTGTAAGCCGTTGCCAGCTCAGGCAAGGAGTCCTGCTGCCACGCGAGGGAGGCCTGCAGGAATGGGGCTGGATCTTGTGCTCTACAGTCCCTGAGGTATGGCAGAAAAGAGCTGTATAAGAACACCCTGTAGGCTGGGGTTATTCCTGGTTTTAGGCCCGGCTTTGAGCAGTTTTTCCCACTCCAAGTGCTTGGCATGTAGCGATCACCAGCCAGAAGGAAGCAGCTGGCATGGCCCTTGGCGGCTCGTGCGAGTGGTGGATCAGCTCCAAGGAGGGCACATCACTGGAGGGAAGTGCAAGCAAGGATGTTTGGGGATTAGCTGGAGTGGGGAGCAAGCAGGGAATTGTTTCCATCTGGGAAACTATCCCTCAGAAGAGAGGGATAACAGCTAGGGGCTGTTGGAAGGGCTGGGATGTGTGGTGGTGGGGCAGCATGTGGGTTGTCACGTGCTGGAATGCCCCACAGATAAGGGCAGAAAATGGAATTGGACCTGAATCTTTTGCATTTTCATGGTGCAGGATTCCATTCTGGTGTTTTTTTCAGGTGCTGCATGATGAATTTGATTTTTGTCCCCTCATTAAATCACAAGTGAATGTGTCTCAGGTCTGATCATGGCCAATCTCTGTACTTCTCCTGCACCCTTGCACGTCTGTAAAACTGGAGGAAGAATACCAGCCATGCATAGTGCTTTATTTCAAGAAATGATCCCAATTTTAAACCACCCCTGTGCACAACCAATCTTCTCTAAATGGTTAATTTCAACCCAAGCATTCCTGAGCAGAAATCACTGCTTTTCTGAAATACAAACACCTGATTGAGAGAGATCTTGTGAACCAAGTATGAGGAACATCTGAATTAGGGAGGGATTGAATTTTTCTTTAAAAGTGGGCCAAACACTTTAATGCAGTTTAATGCCTGGTAGAAATTAAAAGTTCCACTCCAGAGATTTCTTTAGAAGTCTTCTTTATAATTGCAAAATGGGGAAACTTGACTAAGACTATTGGTTGGACACTTTTTCTGCTGGGCTGTGAACTCTTTCTTGGTTTTTCTTATGCAAGTGCCCTTTGAATCCAGTGTTAGCCATGTTACTTGGAAGTTACTTGAACTACCAAGAATAATTCTGTTTTATGGTTGGGTTTAGTTTGTTTTGTTTTCCCTGTGCCCAGACTAGTTCCTCATTTAAACTGGAGGAACTTGCACTGTCTGAACTAAGTAGAAGCAGAACTGCTAAGGAAAGAAGTGGTCCTTGAGAGCTAGGATGTGGTAGGAATTGAATACCTTTGGTATCCCTCAAATATATTCAGTTCCTCTGTGTTGCTGCCGTGTATTTTGCCCCAGTTCCTCAGCTCAATTCTTGTTTCCCTGGTGCTCGTTGTGCCTTTCTGATGAAGAAACCTCCTAAATTTTCATATAGGCTGCAAGTGTCATCTGGTGACACCTCCCAGTTCCAACCTTTATAGGAAAAACAACTGGGGCATCCCCAATTTTCATCTAAAATACAGCGAGTTTCCAGCACCACTTGTGGAAAAGCAGCTCTTGTAAACGTTGCCTGGAGTACCAGGCCCAGTATCTCATGAAACAAAAACTATCTCAGGATTTTCAGGTCCCCCTTCTCCTAATTCATGTCTTCTGTATCCTACACGTAGGCAGTGTGCAGTTTTGGGGTTGATCAGAGACGCTGGCCCCAAATTTGGCCCATTGGTGCCCGTGCTTGCTCTGCGTGCCATGTTTGAAAGCTCACATATCATCCAGGCCATATTTCTAATGGATCTGGCTTGGGAAAAATATGAGCACTAAACAGAAGAGTAGGGCCGTGGGAAGTACATTTTTAAAAGTACGCCCAACCAGATAAATAGACTTTTTAAACCCAAAATAAACAGATAGAGAAAACTCACTTAGGGCAAAGGATGCATAAATAATCTTTACCCTGAGGATGCAGTAAGTTATTCCCTCTTTACATTCAAAAACCTCTGTTTTCCAAGTCTGTATTTCATGTCTAATCACTAAGAATGCCCTCTTTGACTTCACCCGTGCCTGCAATCATGCCCTTTCCTGAGAAGGGCCCATTTGTCATGTGGGGAAAGAGGGTTTAATTAAGTAGGGAAAATATACCTAAGATGGAAACTGAGCTCTGGCCATTTTTTCCATAGAAAATACACGAAAAAACATGTATAGATGAGCCTAAACTTTTATTTTTTTCTTCATGAAAGACATTTTTTTGTTCCCCACTTTACTCCTCAAGACCCAAAGAGTTTCTGGGTAAGACAGATGGGAGTTCTATATAAAAGAACAAGGGTGGAATGTTCATTTATCCCCCCCAAGAAATACATTTTTCAAATTCATTTTTTTTCCCTCCATTTCCCTTTTTCCTCTGGGAATCCAGCATATGTCTCTGTTGTGTGCTCCAAAGAGAGTAAAGGTTTTAACAGGGAGAGGTCAACAAAAAATAAGGCAACTTGCAGATCTCATGCTAAAATTCCAAGTATTCCTTTAAAACAAAAAATATTAAGAGAAACAAAAGGGAAAGCTATCAAGGAAAGTATTTAAATTACTGAAAGGCAAGGAAAACCTTAATTTTCATGCCAGCAAAAAGGTTACATGGGTTTTACATCTGAGCTTTACTTACTATTGTGCTTAATAGCATGTGATCACTTACTATGAAAAATGCAGCAACCTGCAGAACCTGTACCTTGTCCTTGAGTTGTAATAGATGCAAAAATGCAAAAGGGATCTGCCTGTAGATTTTCCTAAGTTTTCAGGACAAGCAGGGTGTTTTTGAAGCAAATCCATGGTCACAGTTTAGCTCCAGTCTGTAACTCTGGATCCTCAGCAGCCCAGTGGGTCTCTCAGTTCCCATGTTTGTTTTCCATGTGACTCTTTGCATCCTTAGACCATTGTGACAATCTTTTTGATTTCTTTAGGGTGGTATTCAGTTAAAGTTTTGCCAGGCTAAGACAAACAGTTGCTCTGATGGATTAGTACAGCTGGGTACTGGAACACAGGCTGGTACTTGGTCAGTCCTTGAATTTCCACGCTGTCACCTTGTACCCACTGACAAAACATGTCCCAAAGTGACTTTGCAGGTGCTGGTGCACTGAGGTATTACTTTGAAAGAGTCACATTGTAAAGGATTGATTTTGCTTCTCTCAAAGTTGTGGCAGAACTCATGAACTGGGGAAAAAGAGAACTGGGCTCGTGTTATCCCAGGCATGGTTACAGTCCAGGCTTTTCTTATGGAACTATTTCCTAGGAAATCTGGGTTTATCTTCTGAAGCCATGAATTATTCTTCTCCAAGCTGAAACAAGATGCTGTGGAGACAAAAGGACAAGGGGTAACAGAGTGACAGAAATGGCAGGTCCTCTCACAGAGCTATGGAAATGTGTCGACACTTTTGCAGAAGGGATGAGAGAAGCCTTCTTTCTCTTTACATGAAAAGCATGGGGAGGAAAGGAAAAGGGCTGCTGCATTTCTATCATCTATAATCCTCCACTTAACCTATGAATTAGCCCTTGTGTGAGCAAAAAGGAAAGTTGGTGGCTAAACCATAACCCGCCCCCCCAAGTGGGTACAAGTCTTCCTTTTCCCGTCCCGAGCACTATATATAATGGGCCCCTTGAATTAAGGAGATATATTAAAAAGAATCCTGGCTGGCTTGCCCCATTTTCTTCCTGGCTGTGCATATATTTATGTAATGTCCAATACCCCAGGACCAACCTCTTCAGAGCTGGTGTCAAGGTGTAAGGTGCAATTTTAACCTAGTAATTCCATACCCGCTTTAAACTGCTGGCACGAATGTTGGCAGGAGTAGATGCCTAATTACTCGTTTATACCCAAACTGCAAATTAGGTTTAGCTTCAGTGTGCACTGTGGTTCACAGGGAGGGTGAAAATATGTGCAGTTACCTATGAGGGAGCCTAAGCCAGCAAAAACAAAGACAGAGTTCAGAAAGCAGAAAATCCCACAGTGAGCTGTACAGTTTGGCCAAGGACCCTCGCTCCGCCATAGCTGATACCACGTACTTCAGTGGAAAATAGGAGAGCTTTTGAAACAGAGAGGATGAGGGGACTTCTCTGTGGGTTGCCACAGAGGGGGAGATTCAGCTGGGCTAGCCTGAGCTGTCTGAATGTTTGGCTCCACCTTGATGTGGCACTCAAAGCCCTCTCAGTGGGTGAGAGTGAGAAGACCCTAGCGAGTCCATCCCCCTGGGGTATGGCCCCCAGTCTTCCTCCACAGAGTGCAGCAAGAGCCTGAGAGTCCACTTGCTCAGAAGTGCCTTCCCTAAAGCTGGGTGAGGTGCTTCCTGATCACAGAGTTTGACAGTTATAGATACTAAAATGCCAGAGTTTGTGGTTGTAGCTTAATTTTATGAAGCTGGCACCCAGAGGAACCCTCATCATCAGCCAGGTGCCCTTCCTACCTGGGGATGAGGTGGGATCCTGAGTAGTTGTGTGTTGGAATGCTCTTGTTCCAAGGCTGAGTAGCATCCACACAGGTTGTGGGAGGGTAGGAGCAAAGCAGCTCAGTCTGGTCAAAGGGGATTTATCAGTGAATCCATGAATGAAGACAGAAAAATGTGGACTCTGTGATTTCTGGTGTCTTGCTATTTCTGCCAAACTGTGTCTAATGTGTGAGCCATTGATGGCAGCTGCTTGGGGCTGGAGGCAAGGAAATGTCAGTGTCAGTAGATGTATTTGTTTATGCAGGCAAAAAGATGATGAAACGGGATGTGCGGCTCTTCCAAGGGAAGCTGTGTGTCCACTGAACAGGGTGGATCTGTGTTGTGAGCAAACTCCCCAGCAAGGAAGCTCTATCTCTGGGCAGCACCACCAACAAACCATTCTACCATCTTTGGTGCATATCCTCTTTACCTGAGTCCAGGAATGCCTTTGTCCTGAGGCAGCAGCAGGCATTTAGCAGCGAGTAGCCTCTGTGTCTGACTGGTGCCGGCCCGCAGCCCGACTGGCCGCAGCCAGCGACGTGCCATTTTTTATTATGTAGAAGGAAATTTTGCAAATATGCCCAAGGGTGAGGCAACATCAATAAGCAGGGAATGAACGCTCTATTACATTCATTTGGTTTCGTAACTTCTGTTGGGTCACAGGGGAGCTGCTAAAGAAAACAAAACAAAATCTCTTGTATGCCGGCTATATTTAGTCGCATGGAGCTCTGCGTTTGTTCTGGGGCTGAGGAACAGCATGTCCAAACCTGGAGCTTGAGGTTGAGTGTGTACTTAAGCCCTGGTCCTGCAAATCTTATGCGTGTTCTTGACTTTGCACGTTTTGAGTACAAATGAGCTTTGGTCTAATGAGCCCACTCACGGGATGTAATGGGAAATGTCTGTGACCCGCGTGGGTTACTCCTCACACATCCCTAAGGCTCACACACGTACAGGAGCACAACGTGTGCTTGTGTGGGGTACGTAGACATCCTTGAAGTGAGGGGAAAAAATGCTGGCCTTTGCCTTTCAATTGCCTATCCAAATGTGGCTAAAATAGTATCTTATATAAAATAACTTGATTGCGTCTTTCGACATCAAACAAAATTCCCAGCGGTGGCTGGAGGTCCCTGCAGTGGTGGCCCTTTCTAGGTCACGTGGGCTCTAAAAGCAAACAATATGAACCCTTTTCCACCAGAGCATGTGAGTACAGCCCCATCGTACCTCTGTTTTTCCCTTTATTGTAGCCCACAGACNCATGAATTTTCACAGTAATTGTAACAGGTTTTCCAGTTCTTGACAATCAAAACTCATGAATTAGGTGCCGAAGAAGCATGGAAGTTAGAGCACATGGGTCTCTTTAGGTTTTTTTTTTTAGGTTTTGATTTTCCTAAGGTAGCTTGGGTGAGAATTTCAGGCCATCTTCTGTCATGGTGTAAGCCGCCGCTTCTAGTAGTTAAAATCCTCATGGATTTCTGTAACTCCAAGAGCTGAGGCTTAAAGAAAACCTCAAATTTTCAGTACTGATGCTGAAATGGGAAGGGCCAGTGGTACATCCAGTTGTGCTATGAATATAGAATGGTTCATGAGGTTCCAGGGTATTTCTGTTGTTGTCATTTCAGTGTGTTATACATTCTAAGCTGACTACCCAGGTGGTCATATTCATGATGTACCTATTCAATTGAAAAGAGAATTCAAACTTTGATGATGGAGGATGACCTGTGGAAATGTGTCTCCAAAATGCCCTTCTGTGATGAATCTGGGAGGTTCCTGGTGCTGCACTCCTCCAGCCTACAAGAGAGTCCCACAACAGGGGCTAAAGGCAAAGCACAGCCTTGCAACAGGCATCACTCTCCTTTGTAGCTGATGAAAACAAAGGTGAAAACAATACATAAGATTTTTTGATTATTTGAAAGTTGCAGCAGAAACTCATGCTCCTGCTTGCCTCCCCATTACTTTACATAAAATTGTTATGCATTCTAAGTAGTAGCAGCCTGGGCCTCTTGACCTCACAAGAAGAGCTGTTACTATACATTTAACAAAAACAAGGTATTATGTATTAGCCTACACATTTTGCAATAGCTCCAGCAATCTAGTAACTACAGTCCAATTTAAACCGTGCCTGGAGGCAACAAAAATTGCACAAAATGGCAGCTAATTTATAGAAGGGAGAGAGGAAATATTTGGGGCTCTATTCCTTCAAGCCATCTGATTCGTATTATTGACTCATTTAGAAAACAGAAAGTGAGCAGAGACAAGTTTTTAAGGAGTTTGGTTTCACACAAATGACTTGCAATTGCAGCCCATTATTTTTATACCAAGACTTCATTAGTCATATCCCCGTCAAACCTGTGAGCAGTGTCAAATGTTTTCAGAAAACACACCAGGACAGGTATGGAACTCATCAGCCTGTGGCAAAGGTCGCTCTCATTAAGGAGTCAAAAATGAAAACTTTCAGTGTCTCTAACACATTGCACAGACGTTCCTGCCCCCACTTCTGAAACGCGGGGCCAAGCGAGCACCTCCTGCTCCCCAGACATTCAAATAAGATCAAGATGACAGGGCAAGAAAATGAATAGGATTCTTAACTGGCTGTACTTTATAATATGGTACTGATTGGAAACAACCAGAAAGTTGTTTGCCATGTCTATAGTACCATTTCCTGAGGTTAAACATAACATCTGAAATGAAGCAATTAAGTCTCCTTAAAGAAAAAAGAAAAAAGAAAAAAGAAAAAAGAAAAAAANAAAAGAAAAAAAGGAAAAGATGGGGTGGGGGAAAGAAGGAGAAAAGGGGAGGACGTGGGGCTGCGTGGTGCTGACTCGGCACGCCAGCCATGCTCCGATGAGCAAAAGAAATGTCTGTGCAAACTTCTTCCCACCTGGGAGGTTGGAGGGGAGACAGGAGAGCTGTGACACCCGAGTTGTTCGGGGCTGGCTCTCAAGCTGTGCCGTGACAGATGTGTTTTGAGGAATTTTGAGGCGCGGAGATAAGAATAACAAAAAGCCATTCACTGAAGCACAGTTACACAGGCTTAGCACAAAGGGGTGAAGAGAAAATGTGTCAATACTCTCCTTATTTGTGGAAGGTTGGCCATGTTTCTGCAGCACGCTGCAGTCGGGTCTGGGGGGCTGTTGCTAACAGCAGCAAGGGTTGCTGTCTTGCCTCTTAAAAGTTATTCAGAGTGTCCTGGGAATTAAAGAGGATTCCCTTTAGCTGCTTCATTCTGGGACGCAACAAAGTCCTTCTGATGTAGAAAATGTTTATCTTACAGAGGCTTTGCTTATTTAAAAATAGCGTTCATGGGGCTTTACATAAGATGGCAGAAATACTTTTAAGGAAGTTTTTTGTTTTTAACTGCTCAGCTCATGTAGACTTGGATTTGCTTGTTGTGCTCTAAACAAGTCCTTGGGCAGCCAGGGATGGGGTCCTCAAAATGCCTTGGTCTTGGCTTTTTCAGTCTTCCCCAGTGGATTGCAACAGCCTTTGGTTATGGGTATAACCTTTGCTGGGTTCCCTGTCAAATGGGGACAAGAAACCCTATTTCTGTGGTTTAGTCAGTATTTGCAACATTAATCTGTGAAGATTTAAGTTCTGTAGTGATTACTTGGAGGAAATAGTTGAAGTTGCAGGTTATTTTGTATGTAGGAAGATGCATGTATGGGTAGCTTAATAACTATTTAGAAATCTCAGTGTCTCATCCCATGCACCAGCATTTGTGCAGTGCACTCATTCACACTTGACTATATTTGCCTCTCCTGCTTCCTTGCCTGTTCAAGCCTATGCACGTGTGCTTGAAATGCTGAAGTGCTTAAACCCCCTTCAGCCTGATAGCTGGGGGCACAGATCCTGGAAAAGCAGGGAAAATGCCAGTGGTGTTGGGCAGGTTGGGGCCACCCTGCTCTCATGTGGCCTCCTGGTAGCTCATTTCTCCCAGTGGAGAGGCAGCTGAAACTGCAGGTTGTTTCTTGAACATGGAAAATGGAGGTGATGTGATACACAAATAGGTTATAATTGTCTTTGATCATCATTATTGGAGTGTACATTGGGTGAGCAGACTCCCTGAGCTGGCTCCCTTCTCCTTTGGTTGTGTGTAGCTCACTGGGAGGTCATGTGGAGGAGGAGGAAGGCCAAAATTTCTGGGTTCAATCTTTCTACTGCTGTGGCCTCAGGCAAATCTGATTCTCAGTTGCTTGGTTCCCCTCTCTGCAAAGCAAGATGAGCTTGACCCTCTTTGTGAGTGTTGGGAACTCTCCTGGGTGGAGCTGCTGGTGAGCAGAGTGGCTGTCAGGGGTGGGCTGAGAAACATTTATCACTGATAAGGAACCCTTTGGCTAGACCCAATTAATAAAAAAGAGATTTCTGCCACATATTACCTACCCTGGCCTCACACCATGGAGTTTCCCCCCCTTTCCCAAGCACGAGACACATGGTGGTTATGAACTTCTTTCTGCTGAGCAAGTGTGTTTGTCCGCAGAGATCAGGGCTGGGCTTCGCCGGGGTGTCCGTGCCCTCACCTGCCAGCCCCTGGTCAGCCCCTGACCAGAGGCACATCCTGAGTGCCAGGCCTGTGATTGATGCACTTGGCCGAGAACTTCCCTCCTGCCCGCTCAGGAAACAGGAGGGCTGGGGAGATAGCACTCGCCTTTCTTTCACAGTCCCTGCTTCCGAACTCTAATCACCTTCTGCTGTGGGAAAAGAGATGAGATGCTGCCTAAAAAACAGATCATTGTCCGCCTCCTAGATTAATGCAGAGAAAGCAGTATTGTCTGCTGAATGGATAAACCTTCCTCCTGTCACTCAAAACCTAAATTCAACGCTACTTCATTTCTAAGAGGCTTATCTTCCTTGAATAGACCCTTGCAGCTCAAGTAAGAGGCGATGTAATGAAGCGTGTTTTTTTCTTAAGTGAGAAACCTGCTGCAAAGAAGGGGTGAAGCCTGTGCAGCTGTTCTAAAGGGCCTTTGCAGACTCTCGAAATACTTGTCATTTATCTGGTCTTGCCTGACAGCAAATGAGAGAAGATCAAGTTCAAAATCTGCCGGCGCGGCTTTCAGGGCTTCCTCATCTGTTAATTAAATAATGGTCATTAGCGCACAATGCCCCCCAGTAAGGGTGGATATGATGCCGAGATGGAAATATGGGTTTGGGGGTTATGAATAAGCAGATGGTCCCCAGGAATTTTGCTGCTTTGACCCCCCCGGTGCTGCCTTGGTATGTGGCTGGAGGAGCTGGCAGTGAAACAGGTGGCATCGGGCAGAAAAATAAATTCGTGGAAGCGTGCTGAAATCATTGTAGAATCCCCTCCTTTTATGTGGGGCAGATTAATTCAGTGATTTCCCACAAACCAGCCTGTTTTTGGAAAATCACCCACACCACCATTGCCACAAATAATGTCCTGTTTGCTTTCCTGGAGCTTGCTGTACTAAAGACTTACACTTTTAATGTATTTTGGGAAATGTACTCCCTAAATTAAGGTTAGTTGATCAACATCAGAGGGCCAAATCCTGAGGTGTTTACTCAACTTCTGCTCAGTGAAAACTTACTCTGATATCAAAGAGCAGCTCTGAGGGTTGCTGAGATGGGATGTAAGATCTGTCTCTGAATAACTACAGGTGATACAGGAATTTAGTGTAGATGTGAGAGGTTAGTTCTTCTTTTTATGGTCAACATGTTTAATTTTCATGTTTGAATTCAGGTTTTACCTAAAAGCACTGATCTTGTGAATGCCTCTTTCTTTCACCACCAATAGCATGACTTTTCCAGTCTCACCATCACCTTGGGGACTGTGGGCATCCAGTTTGTGCCTCTGCAGTTACAGGACATGTCCTCAAAAATCCTTCCTTGGCCTTTCCAGACACTGAGGTGGATGTGGCTGTGACCATGTAGGAATTATGTGACACTAAATAACCCAGGATTATATCTGATTTTTCCTGTGAGTTGCTGATTTTCTTCCTGGGATTATTGGATGGGACAAGAGAGGAGACCCAGCATGGTGCACACAGAGAGAGCAATGCAGGCTTTTCTTGTGCCAGAGCTAAATGTGCCTGAATGTCCAGTCTGGCTTGGACAGGAAAATAAAAAGCTTCAAGAAAGTACTTGAAGAGATTGGCCATTGGCAGGGTGGTGGTTAGCATGGGGGGATTTTGCAGGCCCCTGTGCTAAGTAGAAGAGTAAAGCAGTTGGATGGTTATTTAAAAGGTTTTTTGAGCAGTGTGGAGGAAAACTTGAAGCCTGGAGTGCAGATCCCTGTCATGGGATGGAGCATTTTTAATGCTGAAATGGGTGTTCAAATCCCACAGGGCAATTGGTGTCCCCAGGATGGGTCCCTGGATGTCATGGCATGGCCTGGACCAGTGTGGAGACCAAAAAAGTCAAGGAAAAGTGGGGAGTGGCTGGGAAAAACGTGAAATGTACAATAAATATCCTCATGCAACAAATCTGTGTTAAAGCAAACATTATGCTTGTGACAGAAAACAATAAAAGTAAGGAAATTTGCAGTTAATGGTAAAACATACCATATGTCCACAAATGCCTAGGCACACCGGGGCACTCCTGTAACTGCTTTCTTGATGTCAAGGTGCTGAAGGCCAGATGGCAGGTTCCACCCCAAATTACAGATTGTCAGACTGCTGCTCTGTATTTTTGTCCTTGGTTGCCTTTTTCCACCATGTCTGACCTATTCCCACCATGTGCTGAGGCGAATGTTTCTGAAATGGGCCTGACCTGCACTTCTGATTGGCAAATGTTGCTTTTCAGGTGCTTTGGAGTGGGAAAACCTTGCTGATAGTGCCCTGAGTAGAGCAGTAAACACTGTTGCTAAATGTGCTGTACCACTAAAACGTGGTACCTGCTCTGGTGGAGAAAACGTTGACATTCCAAATCACAGGTTATTCCTCCAGCCCTACGTCCGGAGATGCTCTTGACAAACATAATGCTGTATTTCTTGGATTAATAGGCACCAATAGCCAAATTCCCTGGACTATGGAAAATTAACAAATGCTTTCATCTCTACTTTCATTACAGGGATTATTTATGGGGATGTTTTGGCAGTAGGTGCCGTTTGTTAACTGTTTATGGAGCTGGCTGGAGGCTTCGTGTGTGCGGACACTGACCTTTTGCAGATTTTTTTTTTGCCTTAGCTGATGTCTTCGTCAGTAAGGAGACACCTGCATCCGTGCAACCCCGGCGAGCAGAGCAACACAGCACTTCAGTATTTCCCCTCCTTCACCAGCTGGATAGGACCCCTGATACAAAACCTGAGAAATGTGCCAAAAGCCTTCAAAGTTCAGGCCAGAGGTGTTTGCGCAAGATAAAAATGGGACAATATAGCATCCCTGGACAACTCATCCGTTTACACATGACACTCCTTGTGGTCTCTGATTAGCTTGTTAGTAAGGAGGCAGGAAGAAGTGCAATCAAGTTTTTATGATTCATCATTTCTGTTCCCTTTTCAGGAGACAATGTCAGTGCTCTTTGCCAATCATAGAAGGCAGCTTTCGAGTGCCTTAGGGAGATGCTTTTTTTAAAGATGCTCTCTGTGTTTCTGAAGGCTGAGCCACATTTCTAAATAATAGGGAAGTCCTGGAGTTTGTTTTGTGTTGTGCCTCTTTTTTTTTTTTTTTTTTTTTTTAATTTTATCTACTAACAATGCTTTTTTGTTTTGTTTGTCCCCTGTTTTTTTTTTTTTTTTTTTTTTTTCTCTAATTGTATCTACTAACAATGCTTTTATGTTTGCTGCACGTAAGCTAAAAGAAAACATGCTGCCAGTTTTGTCTGTAATCCTGTTTTCACTCAGAGGTATTTGTGCAGAAATAAATAAGAAATGATACCTGGAATATTTTCCACAATGCAAAAGGCAAATGTAAGTTTTATTAAGTTGAAAAGGATACATTCTCTTCTCCTGACCTTGATTTTTTAGCTATATTCTCTATACCCTTGCTTTAGAAGTATTATTCTTCATCCCATCCAATTACCATTTCTATCAGCTCTTCTGAAAGATTATGCTTTTTGGGTGTTCTTCTGTAGATGTCTTTCCAGTGGCTTCACTTGATGAATGTGACAAGTTTTGTGTTTTCTCCCTCCCCTCATTGAATTGAAAAGTTTTTTGATAAATACAGGCCAATAAGTGCCCAAAGGCAGTGTTTCAATGGCTGCTAAATCTTTCAAGGTTAGGACTTAACCTCTGTTCTCCCTAATTCAACTGCAACCTTCAGTCTGGAGCCAATCAAGAATATCAGATGATACTTAAACAATGAAGGATTTCTGATATTCAGGTACAGCCTCTGTTCAATAGGATTGCAAATTCTTTGTGTGAAGAAAGTCGGTTTTGCTCTAAAGTACTGTCACAAAAAGTGAAATTACCATTTGCTTGGAATGATGCCATTCATCATTGTCAGAATACTAAGCATTGTAAGTAGCTAGGCCTCTCCAAATTAATGCCTTGTTTTGCATCGGCTAAATTTCCCAAATCCTCGAGGATGGGTCATACAAAACTCATCTCACCGTTTTAATTTATCAATCCAATATGAGTGCGGTGAAAGGGAGCTTCATTCGGTCTTAGCTCTTTTATTTACAGTCTAATTCTAAAAGAAAAGGAAATAAGATATGAAAATAAGTTGGAAAATAAGATAAATCTCTCAGTGAAATCACAAGATCTACTCAGTCCTGTAGCAAACCCTCTATAATTCATTTGTAGGTCAGCTCAAGGGATTAGCCATGACGTATTTGGAAATTCATTTATTTTTATTTTATTTTGCTGTTTCTTATGCATAAGGGTAATGCTGTCCCCAAGGCTTTTCAGGTAGCCCTCAAATCTTGACAACATTTGCTGTCTCTAAGGCCTAAGCCAAAATTAATTTTCAAATAAACAGCATAAAAATGTATGGAGTTGTATAAATTTGAATACAAAATGCATTTGTTTTGCTTGCTCCCATCCACACATACATACTGTTGGCTCAGCCAAAAATCATAACATGACATGGAAATTAACGGCCATGTGTACATCATGAAAGTCAAAAAAGTTTCTTAGTTTATTAGAAACACCGGAGTGTGGTTTGGTTTTTTTCTTTTTTTTTTTTTATCCACTTTCTCTGTGATATGCTCTGCTGGGGAAGCACTGCATGTTAATTGTGCTTCTCTCTCTGGGTGCCTCTGAGCCCGTGGCTCTGCTCCTGGACCACTGGCTGCCTCCTGCACCCCGCTCGGGATTTGGAGGGTATGACACCTCGAGAAGCATCGAGATGTTTTCAGAGAAAGTGAAATTAAGAGGGACTTGGTATCTCTTGTGATTTGTTTCATCGGGGAAACAGTGGGAGTGGGAAAGGTGCTCGGACAGCCTGCAGCAGCAGCACAGGCTTGGAAGTGCTTCTGGTCCTGCAGCGAGCAGAGAATTGGACTGGAGGGCTGGAAACGAGGCTTTTGAAGCAAAATCTCCAATTTTGGGCTGAACCAAAATGGAGAAACCTAACCACCAGCAGCCCATGCTGAAGGGATTGTAGAGAGGCCGTACAAACATTTTGCTGGTGTTTAAATATGATAGAGAGTTGAATCTTCCATCAGGCTTCCTGAGGTGTGCCAGGAGTTGTTCCTTGCCCCAGGAGCCCGTGGCACCTGTGGGATCAGCCCCACAGCAGCTAAAAAAACCTCCCTGCTCTTAAATTAAAACAATGCCTCTCTTCAGTCTCATTCCACAAGGGGGCTGCAGGCACGCTGGAAATTTAGCAGTTGGCAGGCTGGGGAGAAAGGATGCCCGATCCCATGTGGAGGTGCCCAAGCATGGGCCAAATCCAGAGGGAGATTGTTCCTGAGTCAGAGCAGAGCCTGGGCACAGCTTTTTTCTGAAGGTGTGACCAGTGGCTCCTTGACAAGGTCAGCTGGGGATGGTGGAAAGCAGGAGGAAAAGCCTGCAGGGGTGAGTTGGGATGCAGAGCAGCATCACTGCACTCCTGCTGCTCCTACCCCAAGGTTCTCCGAATTAATTGGGTTAGCCGAAATATCCTTTCAGTTGTGCTTAATTAAGAGAAGTAAGGCCGTGAGAGATCTCACTGGTGCATTGCCTGAAACTTCGTATCTGGAGCAGCATCAGCTGACCAATAAATAGTTGGTTAATTATTAATTTGCTAAAGATTATGTTTGGAAGGGTAGATCACCTTGAAATGTTGCTTTCTATTATCTTTCCCAGCCAGGCAATGAAAGATTTCAATTTAATGTGACATGACAAACTACAAACAAGTGTGTTTTAGGCTTTGGCAGGTGGGGACGCTGGGGTCTGAGGGGGTGCTGCTGGGAGTTGGTTTTTTACACCATGCCTACCCAGGATCAGGTGTCAGCCTCCTGCCTGGCATGTTTGGGTTGTGTACAGATCCTCTGTTTAGCAAATAATTTATATCCCAGGTCATCATGGAATAACTTGGTACTGAGCGATCATGCACATTTCAGTGTTTTGAAGCTTTTCTTTTCAGTGATAGTAGCTCACCCTGCTGTGCACAGTACAGAGCCTTCTGTCCCAAAAGACATCAAAGTGTGCTTTATGGATTATTTTCCAACTTTATTTAACCCTCCACTGAAATGCTGTTATGCTGGACTTTGGGGTAAAACACATGTGGACGAGTTCTCACCCTGCCTCTGCCCGCTCCAGGAGTGCTGCCCTTTCCCAGCCTGGAGCGTGTCCTTGGTGTGGATGGTGCAGCTCAGACCTTCCCACCTGGCTCTTCCCAGCTGCTGTTTGCAGGCCTGAATTTTCCCTCCAGGCTGAGTGAAAAAGCTGAGGCCAGTTGCTAAATGGATGTTGCTCTTCCCATCCAGCATGAAAGGGCTGCCCAGTGGCCCTGGCTGAGGAGCAGCTGTGGGCTCTGAGCCAAGCTTGGCCTTGGCTGGAGATGGAGCATCTCCTTCAGCTTTTGGTCTCCTTCCAGAATCTCTTGGGGTTTGCTCGCCCTCCATCACCTGGCAGTATTTGCCAACCAGGCTGCAAGAAATGCAGGTGGAGAATTGTTCACCAGAGCTCAGTCCTGGGTTAACTGAGAGTGGGAAGGGGAGCATGGACAGCAGTGGGGAGCTGCTGCTGTCCCTTGCAAAGAGGTTCACTGGGACCTGCTCTTATCAGCCCAAATCTGCTTCCATGGTTGCAGGTCAGAAAGAAAGAAGAACAGATTTACTTGCAAGTAAAAGATAAGTTTAAAGACTGTGGCAGTCAACATGAATGCTGCCATACAGCATGTTTTAAGACTGGAAGGTGGATTAAAAAAATTATTAATCCCCCCAAATATCAAAATAAAAAGGAGTTTGGTTTGTATGTGTTTCTAAAAGTGAAAAACACAGATAGGATCATTGAGCCACATGATATCACTTATCATCTTCTCCGTTTAGTGTATTTTTTTTCTTTTTTTGAGAAAAAATAACAGAGGTTTTTTAAGTTTTGTTTTGTTTTACATACTTGGAATCTCCTCAAGTCAAAATCCCAGAGGAACAAATGCCCTGCTCTTAATATACCCCAAATACAAATTGCTTTTTAATTCATAGCACTTCCTAATTGCTATTTTAGGCAGTGTTTGTAACATAGCAGAGTAGAGTACTATGCTGCTGGTTGAAAACATGCTCTTGACATGTGAACTGTGTGTCTTGCTGTCCCGAAACTCTGTCAAACCTGACACATCAATAACATGTTTAGCCCTGTAAATGTCTTTCCATTGTGCTCACCACCCTGCTATGGCAGTTGCTTCTTAGGTGACTTTCATTCCTTGCCAAAGCGTAAAACACCCCATGATGCATGAAATGTGGGATTTGCATTCCCGTTTGAAGCCTCAGATTCAAAAGTATGTTGGTGACTGGTTCCTTGAGGGCCTGTGTACGTCACTGCAGGGTTTTGCAAGGCTTGGCAGAGTGGTGTGGGGGCAGTGGCAATGCTGATCGTGTGGAAGAGTGGAGGAACAGTGGATTTTAGTTTATCTTAGGAGAAGGTGGCAATTGGTTTCCCTGGACGTGGCTGGCTGAATGTTTGCAGCAGCACCAGCTCTTTGCCTTAGCTAAGCAGGGCACATGGTTAAATTAGTTCTTCCCTCCTGGCTCCTTCCCTTTTGCACTCCTGTAGAGCAAAACACTTTGCCTGGTCTACCTGCTGATGTGCCACTGCAGGGATGTGGCTTTGGCACTATTCCTGTGTCCCCATGCTGAGGCTGGTACCTCCCCTGTGCTCCTGTTCTCCCCAGGCTAAGGCAGGAAAGTCTCCTCTGTTGGCTTCAGCAAGGTGCATAATTTTCTCTCCTTTTCTCCAACTCCTCTACAATCCTTTTACCCTGTGGTAGTTATAAGATAAAGGAAAAATGTTGTGTAGTCCTATACCTGTATCTAAGTAACTGCAAACATTTCATGATATTGTTGGGAAGTGAGAAAAGTTTCAGGGCTTTGACTAAATCCATTATTTGGACTCCTACACAAAGTTTTCTGTAAACTCTTCCTGTTTATAACAGGTGAGGATCTGGCTCCTTTATTTTTTTTTTAATTTTATTTTTTTGTTTTGTTTTGTTTTGTTTCTGCTTTCAGTTTGGCGCTGTTATTAACTCAACTCCATTTGCTGTCTCTGCTAGGAAGAGCAGGGGAAGGAAGGAAACTTCGAGCAAAAACTCCGACTTCTACATTTATGGGAGTGATTTTAATAACTTTGGGTTACCCATGCTAATCCTTTAACAGGAAGGGGGTTTGAGAACTGGCCCAACCTCCTTTCCTTTCATTCGATCCCAAAACACCTGCAACTCTCAGCAGAGTAATCTATGAATCACTGTGTCTGTCGTCTACTTATTGTCTTGTCTAGTGCACTCCACGGTGGAACTAATCAACAGCCCTGAATGAAGCATTGCTCCTGAGCTGAATTCCTTAAAGCTCCTGAAGTATTCAGCAAGGAGGAGAAATCTTTTAGTATGATTTGCTCCACATTCCAAATTCATTTATAGAAAGAGAATAGATGATTAACAACGGGTCGAGAGACACAGATTTAGCACTGCTTTGCCCTGACCTGCCCCGAGTTACTCCTTCCACTTCCCAGGCTGCTCTAATAAGATGGGTTCAAGGATTGGGATGGCAAAAGCTGCTTGAATCCCTTGCACCCAGCTGTCTTAATTTGGTTTATTTGCCTTAATGAAGAAATCTGGTTCCTTAATCACAGGTGAACGGAAAAGGTCACTTGCCACTCTGACAAATGGGTTTACCCTGAGCTGTTTTCTGCAGGGCTCTCAGATAGGGTGTCCTCCTCCCCCTTTCCTGCCCTGCCACGAAATGCCAACGTCTCCGCGGCACCTCCTGTTGCGGCCATTACCTGTGGTGCCTGGGCTGCCTGCCAAGGAGCACCCTCGGTAGCAACAAAAGCATAATCATTTCCAGTTGGAAAAGGCTGGGCTGTAGTAATTTTCCTCTTTGAAAGCTGCAGCAGCCGGGCTCGGGTTAAGCAGGAGGACGCTCGGTCCTGGGACGCAGCACAATGAGGGTTTTGAATGAAGTTTGTCTGCAGCAGCCATTTGGGGAGACTGTGAGGTCCCCAAACGTGTTCTTCATCCTGACCTTGCAGTGTCCAACTGACCTTAGCAGTGAGGTGCCCAGGGGGATGTTTGCATCTTGCAAACACCTCTCTTTTGGCCAGGTATGGGTAGGAAATGCTAAAGAAATGGGTGCAAAAGAAGGGATTACCATTTCTTAAGTGAACAGCTGGTCTGCAGAGGAGTTCAGAAGAGTGAGAGGTAAAAGGACACCCTGCGTTTCCCAGGACTGGGCAGAAGCACACTTTGAGGGTGTGCTGCAGGCCCTTTCCCAAGCAGTGCAAGCCTTGGGCTCGCTGACCCTTGCTGCTGCATTTGGTAATAAACTGTAGCAATAAAGCCATGCCTCCATCCCAATGGATCTCCTGGAAAAAGCCAGCTGAGCTGTCTCACACAGCCCTGGTTAGTGACTTACTTCAAGAAATCCTTCTGCAGCTGGTACAAAAGGGAAACCATTCCAGAAAGCAGCTCAGGAGCAGTGTAGGTACGTGCAGGGAAATCATTGTTTCTTTCAGATAGAGTTGAAAACCTCTTGATGTGTTTAGAAGACAGAGAACATTTGGAGCACGTTCACGGTGATGTATGGTTGTCACCATGTGTGAGCTTTGTGGACGTGTGGGCTGTGGAAAATAAAACTTTTGAGGAATGGGCTGGGAGCTTTGGAGAAATGTTGCCCACCTGGAGTGGTGTTCAATGTCAGCTGAGGATGCAGCTCTTCTCCAGGTTCTGGGTGCTCACAGACAGCCTCACTGGCAGCCTGCTGGGGTCACATAAAAACTGAGATGGGTCAAACCCCAGATGTGCTGACTGAGTGTTGAGATGCACTGATGTTCACTTTGCTGGAAAAAGTGATGTCTCTTTTACTTCACACTTCTGTTTTGAAGCAAAAAACGAGGTGGGAGTTGGTCCAAAACAGAGCTTTCCAATTTTATTTGGCATTAAAGTTCTGCTATTTTTGAATAATAGTCCAAAAGATAAAGCTCTGTCTTGCAGGAACGTCCTTGGACGTGGAAAAATAAAGCAGACAGGTGACTGGCAGGAAGTGAGAGCGGCTGCTCCCACACAGATGCAGACGACTAAATAAGTTTTGAGATCATCATTCCTGTTCAGGTCTTTTCCTTTGATTCTTCAGATTATTTTTATGTCAGAGGCAAATAAGAAACAAAGACAAATATGCAAAATGATGAGCTGGAGCTTATCGGAGCAGGAAAACAAGCCATTCACACCACTTCCCGGTTTGCCATGAAAGGCAAAATCATTCACAGTGGTGAATCATGGCAGCTCGAGCTGCCTGAAGTTACTGCTTTCTGGAGTTAAATTGCTGCTGGCATGCATGGAATAAACAAAGATGTCAGTTTAGTTCATTTAAAAGAGAAAGATTTCTTTAGCTTTGATTTCATGTGTGCTTTTGTAGTGCCAATGGATGGTCTGATTGCCTGACAGATGATATTTAAGAGCACTTGTGTGTTTCCTTTGGGGAGCTGTGTAGTTTCAAAGAAAAAAACCCATCAGAGGTGATGGAGAAGCACACTCACTGCTAACTCCAAGAGACAAAACCATAGGAAGAGGTATGTGTTGTATCTCTTCAACAACCAAAACTGATGCTGGTGAAAGTGCCTGATTCTTCTCTCTGATACAAACACGGATTTTGGGAAGGAATCTGCTCCTTCTGCCTTCTGAGTGAAGGCATTAATTAATCCAAGTTTTCTGTGAGAATCTCTTGTGCATGGACTTTCAGAGTCAGCCAGGTACCTGTAACTTTTAGAGATATTAAAGGCACTGTTACTTCTTCAGAATGTATTTTTTTGGCAGGTCTTGTTCCTTTCCAGGTGCTGGTGGCAAGAGATAGGTGGTTTATTGCAAAAAAATTACAGCTGCTGAAATTAGGCTATTTTGCCTGAGCTAGGTGAGACAAAGCCTTTTGGAGCCCAAATTTAATAGCAAATAGGTGCTTCTCCAGTGTGGTGTTTCCTGCCCTTCTGGCTCCTCTTGGTCACGTTATTGCTTGGAGTTTCATACCTTTCTCTGGCTGCCAGGGAGCAGAACTTGCTCCCTGCAACCCAAACAGAATTTTCTCACTTTGTTCTACCAAATTTAACCTGCATGTTAACACGGGCAAAACATCTGACAAGACCATCTGCTGTGATGTGTCCCTGTGCCAAAGCTTTCCATTCCTTCCAGTTCACAGACTGTCGAGGTGGGGTTTGTCTGCTGTAGGTGTCTGTGAGCATACCCACCTCTGAGCAGATGGTTCACATTTCCTTTGTGCTTGACAGGATGGCATTTCACCTCAAACTGGGCATCTAAACTGAGTCCTCTAAGAGTCTATCTCAGGAGGTTTCTGCAGCCTGTGTGAAGCTGGTGTGGATGCTGTAAACGTCCAGACTCGGTGGTGGTGGTGGATCCTGGCGTAGGATGTGTGCAGACAGCAGAGGGTGCTGGAGTTTTTTCCCTTTCAGTGCACCTCCAAGGTTGCAGGATCATTATAAACTAAAATCAATTGGCTCTTACTCTGATTGCTGAACACACAGAAGCCAGGCAGGTACAGCAAGAGAGGAGGTACCAAACTTGAATTAAATGGACACTGTCACCTTCAAATCACACCTCTGCCAGAACTTCTGTACCTATCAAACCAGTAAGTGAAGACTGAGATTATCATGATACAAATCAACAGATTTTAAATTTTAATGACTTTTAAACTAAGATTATCCTCTCTTAAACATTTTTATAAGCTTTTTTTTTTTGCCCAGGAAATTGACAACAAAAACCTCTACAGTCCTTTATTTCAGAGACATCGGAGTCCAGAAAACTTTGTTCTCTCAGAAGTACAACTTGCAGACATCATCAACCTCCAGCAAGTTGCCAATACAGACTTTTATAGAGTAACAATGCTGTCAGCTGGCACCTTACAGCAACATCTCTATCTGTACATCTAAAGAGGTTCACCCAGGACTGCCAGTCCCATGGGCCAGGGCTGTAGGAAGGGTTCCCCTGTAAATGTCAGTAATAAGCCTTTTAAAAGCAGGATTCAAAAGAAGCAAGGGTAGCAAGCCAGGCTTGCCAGGCTGTAAGACTGGAAGAACTCCCTTAAGCTGGATAGATCTTAAGCCACTTAAAATTATCAGAGCCAAGTTTTCCCCATTAGGACATGAATGCACTGGTTGATTGCAGAATAAACCTGAAATTCAGACTTGCTCCTCACGTCCAACTGTGGGTGAGGAGCTTGAGGGTTGTGTCATGTGTGCTGTGGTTGGTGGTGGTGCTCAGGGCAGGGAGTGGAAGCAGGTGTAGGGCAGTGACTGCTTCACCTTCCAGTTAATGCATCCTTACATCCATTCCTGCTTAAAAGTGCAAATTTCACACCCCGGGTTCCGACTCCAACTGATGTCATAGCCAGAATTAAAACTGGGGAGTGACTGGCTCCTGGCCTATTTATTAATCTATTAAATCACACAGTCTCTCTCCTGCTAACTCTCTCTGGTTACTGGGATTGCTTGGCAGCAGCAAGCCCAGCCCAATGTCCATTGCTGGCTCAGTTACCACTCCATCGCTCTTGCCAGCTCAAGGGCATCCAGTCAACAAATGTCTTATTTTTGGATTCTCCCATTCTCCCGAGACCACTGCTATGAGGAATGACCTCCCTTACCTCATTCACCTTGTTTGCTGTGGCCGCTGCATGAGTCAATCGTCCCGTGGAGGAGAGGTCTCACTCTGATGTTTTCCTTAGCACTTGAACCAGAGCTGTGGCTGGCATCCGCGGGACGGTGCAGATGAACACGGAAAAGTCTATATTTTAGTCATGTTAAAGCTATGGCTAAGCTAACAAAAGTCAGGAAATCCAAACTGCAGATTGACAGGTTGTCCTTGGACTGCCCTGCCGCCTGTGGGCATGGGATGGCAGCACACCCGGGACGGGGCACTGCAGTCCACCCCAGGGAGGTGCTTCACTACTGTGCTGGGGGTGGAAGAGCAGCTGCAAACTCTTAGACCCACCATGGGCTCATTTCTCTTCTTTTTAAGCAGCTGACTTTTTTTGTTGTTGTTCTTGCCAAAAAGTCATTGTGCAAAGGTACGTGGCTTCCTCGCAGTGAAGTGGAAGTCTTGCTTTTGCATGTGAACCTCAGTGGTTTCTCCATCTCTGCAGGGCACGTCCATGGCTGGCAGTGGCTCATGGGTCTTTTTGCACAGCAACACACAGGAACCCCTTCCCATTTTCAGTGTTACATTTCCTAGTTGTCTTTTTCTGTAGCCAATATCACTTCTCAGTTTTGATATTTTTTTATTAACTTTTTTTTCCCCCCCTTATGTGTTTAAAAATGAGAGACATCTTTGGGAAATGCACTATGGGAATTCAAAATCTTCCAGCTTGCCTGCAATACATAGGTTATGAAAAGGAATAAGAACTCACAGATTCTTATGCTAAACTGTGGGTTTTTTAAGAGTAACTGGAAAGCCTCATCTCCGTTTCTTATTAGAAGCTGTAAAATTATTCAGATCAAGGTAATTTTCATAACTAACAAAATTTCTGGTTCTCTTCCACAGTTCAATTCTTAAATTCTTAAATTCTTAAAGAATTCAAAGAAGCTTTTAAAGAATTAAAACCTCCACGCTTCTCCCATGATCAATATAAACGCGTCATTTCAATTTTACAGAATAAATTTCGGCGTTGCAATAGCCGAATATTTATAGTATATATATATATATATATATATATATATATATATATATATATAGTGTTTATAGCTTTTGCTGAGCAGGCTCACCCAGTTTTGCCGTGGAATGGCTGGGCTTTCTGACGAAAAAAAAAAAGAAAAAAAAGAAAAAAAAAAAAAAAAAAA
>VWYO01010940.1:60234-74015 GCA_013400275.1 Rhadina sibilatrix
GAAAAGGTCAGCCAGTAACAGTACTTTAGTGTTTAACTGGTAAATATTTCAAAATAGTATTTCTAATATTTTACCATTTGGAAGTTTTTCAATGCATCTCCAGGCCAGTGCGACTCAATCATTGTAAGATTTCCACAGACTCCACTGGGAATTCTTTACAATGGGCACATTATAATCTGTTACTGTATCTACCACCAGTCGGTCAGAATTTGTTTTAATATCTTTTTATATGGCATGTTACTGGCAGTAATAGAAAAAGCAGGGTTTTCTCAAGTATTTTACGTATCTCCATATGTAAGCACTGAAGAGAGCTGAAGGTAGGTCTTCCTCTTAACTACACAGTAGCTTCTGAGGGGGCAACACATGTGACTGGAGAGCAGATCAATGTCTTCTCCAAGGAAATGTCTTTTGGGAATGCCTCCTGTAATGAGTGGCATTTGTATCAGGCTGCTGTGAGACAAACACGAAGTTCTGCAGCATCAGTGAGGGTTCCTCTGGTTAATTGTGGAGCTGGAGCCAAAGTGAAACCATGTTAAAAAGAAGCAGCACAGTTTCTAAAAGTAACACTGTGCTTGACTGCAGGCCAGGGAGGCTGATTTAAAACAGGGCACGGTGCTGGAGCAGCACAGCCTCATCTGGTGCAGCACCCCAGGAGCCATGGCTCGACCATGTGTGCACCTCCAGGAATGGTTTGACAGCTCCATAAAGAAGGTGTGTTCATCTGAGCAAAGAGGTGGTGGTAAGGATGCAAATAAAAACAACAGTAACCAAAGTTTACTGATTTCTTTAAGTTCAGCCTGTGCTACAACAAGGGAAAAGGACAGGTCTGTGGTTGAGGGGAAGATGCACCATCAGCCCAGCACTTCCCAAATCTCCCTGAGACTTGTCTTCAGGTACAAACCTAAAACCTGAACATACCTTGCTTGCCTCCTTTTAATCCCAGTTCTTCCCTGTCCCCTCCTTCCAGCCGGGGACACTGTGATACTAAATAAATGTTTGAGATTTTTGGAGTGGCAGGGAGTGAGGGTGGCGAGGAGGGGGGGGGAGTATAATCACACTGAGGATTATTAATATGGGAAATATGGTCAATAAGTGTGAGAGGGGTTGAGTAACGCAGGAACATTCTTTACAAATTCTTTAGTAACAGAGTAGGCAGAGTGCCACAGACAAAGAAAATCCTCTGAATTGCAAGTGTGTTCTTATGGCTTCTGCCAAGACGATGACAAAACCCCTTCTTTTCTTCCCACATTAGGACTCCTATTCAACGATACACTTAAGCATGTTTTTAAATTCCGTTGACATTTGAAAGCACTGTTGACTTTAATAGGACTTAAGCACCTGTTCATGGTTAATTGTGTACTTTCAGGACTTTTCTCGAAGGGGAAAAAAAAAATGGATAGACTTAGGCATGCGCTTAAAGTTAAGCAGGTGCTTAAGTGCTTTGCAAAGCTGAGGCCTTAGAACTGAGTCTAATCCTCCCAGAAGTCTGGGGATGGCCTTTCCCTGTGTGCCTGGTGCACAGAAACAAGTTCTTTAAGTGATAAAATGAATACATGAGAAATATCTAAAAGAATATTTTTTTTTTTCAACAGCAACCAGTGATGGCTGTCAGCTGCTGACGCCTGAATTATAAAATGAATTTATAACCAGACTAAATGTACTATACCAAAACCTCTTCCAAAATCATTTACAGCTATAAGTGCAAATAATTTTTCTGGATAACTTGTATTATACCCTGAAAAAAGCTTTCCTTTTCTGGGCTGCTCCCAGCCAATGCAGAGCTTCATCCCCCAAGTGAAGCAGGATCGACTGCCCTTGGGTAGGATGGGAGAGGGAAAATATTTTTTTTTCTCTGAGGAAGGACTGTTTTGGTGTAGGCAGGGATTGGTGGTTTAGAAAACCATCAATCACAATGCCAGATGTGTCCTTCCTGCCTCTTACCCTGGAATTAGGCAAATAGCTTTTGGGTGATTTTGGGATTACTGTGTCTTTTCTTGAGAGCTGCCCTGGATGTTTCTTCATCTCCACTCCTTGTCTGGGAGAAGACAAGGCTTCTGTTCTTTCCTTCTCTTGGTTCATGTTATGAATTCCATCACATCAGGCACTGTCGTGCTGGAAGGTGATGAGTAATTCTCAGTGATGCACCATGCCAGGGCAAATCTGAAAACCCCAGTGCCTTGGGGAGTGAGCAGGTCCTCCAGCAGTGCCTTGACCCTGAGTCTGGCCATATTTGGTGGTTTTTCTCAAAGCCCTGTTTCCTTCAGTGCTGTGAGTAAGTGACAATGATGTCTTCTGTTAAAAAAAAAAAAAAAAAAAAAGAAAACATAGAAGAAAGATGTTTCCAGCCTTTGTGGTGGCAGAGATAAGCTGGAAGGAGAGAGCCAACGCCATTCCCAAATAAGAAGGCAAATAATTGAAACCCAGCATGCATTTGTAACAGCAACAAAGCACCCCTAACCCAAAATAAACCCAAAATTCAGCTGTATTCCTTCCCTGGTGAGTTTGGATGGTGGAGATCAGCAGCACTGTCTTGCTCACAGGGAGTGAGGGATGCCCAGAACAGGCTGCCCTGCCCATGAGTCTTGTTGAGATTTAACCCCTTCACTATAAATCTGATACAATTAAATGTAGTTTAAGTGGTTCACAGGGAATGATAAGGCTGTGGCTGTAAGA
This sequence comes from Rhadina sibilatrix, assembly GCA_013400275.1. Lineage (NCBI taxonomy): Eukaryota > Metazoa > Chordata > Aves > Passeriformes > Phylloscopidae > Rhadina > Rhadina sibilatrix. The sequence continues at coordinate 62,908 of VWYO01010940.1, forward strand.
ATGAATTCCTTGCCTGGCTGTAAGGGTTTCTGGAGAGGATTTACATACAGTAGCTGGACAAGAGGAGTTTTATCCTCAGTCAGGAATCTGGTAATCAGAGCAGACTGCTTCACAAGAGCTGCCAGTTCTTGTCCACAGTGTATCACAGTTGAAGAGGAAAATAAAAACCTTGAAAATTCTCATTTTTTTTTTCTTATTCAGCTTATTTACAAAATGTTCATATGGGAGAATGGCAAGCAATCCTCACCAGTGCAGACAGCAGAGCAAAAACAAGGAGAGCCAGGTGCTCCAAATAAGAAAATGTCAGGAAGGCTCTACATCTCCGCTGAGCAGCCTGAGCTATAAATTTTGGCAATGCCACCAGTGTGACCTGGAGCCTGGGGGAAGAGAATAGTATAAAAATGATAAATCACAGCCAGAGTTCCAGATCTTAATCAGACAAAGAAAGCTGGTTCCATTATCAGACAGATTTATATAATCGCTTACTAATAATGCTGTCTTCTTCCTCCAGTTTCTTTTTAGTAAGCCCCAGATAAGAGTCCTGAGCTCACATCCATCCTGGTGTTGGAAGGGACCGGTGCCTTCCAGGCTGGCATTCTGTGCCATGCAGGCACTGTTCCCTTGCATTAATACCTGCCTGGACTGGAGCACCTCTCAGGGACGCAGTGAATCCGGGTGCAGGTGAGCACAGCACTGGGGGAACTTCCCTACCAATTCTCTGTGGTTGTTTTTTCCTCACTGCAGTGTCTCCAGCTCCCAGCCACTGCTCTTACTGTGCATCCATTTGCTTCAGCTCCAGAGATTTCCATGGTCAGACCACTGGGATTTTCCTTCCCCTCACTCTCCCAACATGCTAAAGAGGCTCTTACCCCTCACTGCTTGGTACCAAGGCTTTTGGATTTTTATTGCTCCTCTCATTTGAATCCTCTCTCATTTCACCCTCTTTCTTTAAGTGGATGTGCCAGACCTCAAGGCCAGTGTTTTGCAGGAATATTCTCTTTGGTACCACCACAGTGGCATCCCAGCTGTGTCCCAGCTGCCCACCTTTTAGGGGAAGTCTGATCCCTCTGCTGCCTTGGTGCTTTTCCTACTCACAGCTCCTCAATTTTTGCATCCTCTGAACATTTGTCAGGTGTCTCTTCCAGGTCATCAATTAAAAACTGTGATTGTGGTAGTGCCAGAAAGTCACCGTTGTGGGAGTCCTGGGAAATCATAGTTGCTTGGTAATGATTTCTTTTTACAGTTGCAGATTTAAATTTGTCTTTTAGTTGTGTGTTAGTATCTGTTTCATTCCATTATCAGAGAAAATATATTCATTTACTAGTAGTCTTTGCCATATTTCAGTCTCCAAAATATCATCTAAGGATTTATACTCTAATATAAATTAATAATACTATCCAGGCAAATATTTTGAATATTTTAAGAATATTATATGATCAGAACTACCTTTGCCAGATAAATTAAAACTGAAAAAACCCTATTTACTTTGATAGGGACCTATTATTTGTACATGAATGTTAATTAGCACTAGCTCTAAATGCATTCATTTCTAAAGAAGAAAACCCTGTTAAGGAAATAATGTCAATATAATTTGCCTGCTCTGGTAGTGATTCAATTTGACTCTACCTGGCTGCTCCCTCTGCCTCATCTCAGATTCCAAAACAAGGCTGGGGTTCCTTCAGTCCTCTGAAACTGGCACTTCTCACAAATCCACAGTCACAGGTCAGGGGATGTCTTCTTCAGCTGCTGTAAAACTCTTGTGTGCCAATTTTTTGGATAAGTTAATATAAAAAAAATAGTCTGACTTTTCTAGCTGATACTCAATTCCCTTCTGTGTTATTTTGAGATTAGATCACTGTTGAGTGAGTCTGTGCTACGACATTTTCCCCCGAATATTTTGCAGAAGAATCTGTTTGAGCACTTCTTGCTTTTGTACCTTATTTTTGACAATTAACCATAGTATCATAATTCAGATCATTTTTGTTCCTACTGAACTTGAGTTTTTCTTGTGTCATTATTTTCCTCTGGCAAATGCCTGTAATTTATAGCTTGAAATTAACATTTATGGTGCTTAGCTTCCCTCTTTTCTGTTATATTTATATCAGCCCCACTTCCCTCTAAGTGACACTGTTTTATAGGTTTTTCTCTTTGTTTGGTTTTTTTCTAAATTTTTACTTATGTGGCAACTTACTTTCTCAACTACTGAATAAAGCCTTGTAAACATCTTGTAAAATGTTAACTGATCCCAAGTATCATTCCTATGCTTCAATTTAATTTGCCCTTTTCCACTGAATGCTCTGATAATTGCTTTCAGCTTAGTAAAACCATCCCTCAGAGCAGCGTGTTAACCGGTGGGACTTTTATTCTTATTACACATAATGAGCGTAATTAATGTGATTTCACGAGGACTGGGGTGTCATCAGCAAACTGCTGCAATCCAGGTCATTGCAGTGCATGAATCCCAGCTGAAATGATATTTTCCCAAACCCCTGTACTCCTCTCTAATTAAATTTGGGAACTCTCTGGTTGCACGTTTTTGTTGCTGGGGCCATTCAGGGTAAGAGCATATCGCTGTAGCAGCTCTGTAGCCACAAAAATCATCACTAGAGAAAAGAGCAGGGTGTTGGGAGATGTCTCTGCACCATCCTCATTTTCCTTGGAGGGAGGAAAAGCAGCGTGGGGAAATGTGTGCCCCTGCGCTGTGAAGCGTGCTGCCCAGACACCTGTACATAACGTGAAGTTAAAGAGGGGAAATAATGGGGGGAGCCCCGTTCTGTTGTCACTTCCATTTGGATCATCCTCATCATCACATTTCAGGGTGACAGGTACAGCAATAATGTGTGAAGGTCTCCTTCCATGGTGCATTCTGAAAGGCTGCACCTGCGCTTGAGCAGAGGCCTGAGATGAGGGTTTGGGCTGTTTGTGTGTCTGTGGCTACGAGGGGACGCCTGCATCTACGGAAAATTAAATTATGCTTTAGTGCCAAATTCACTGGAGTGGACTGGGAAAGACTCTTGGGAAGATGCTGAGTCTTTCTGCTATGATATTTTCTGGTAATTAAACAGTTCTCTATTTTATAATAGTTAGTGAAAATGAGAGTGGTTGGAAGGGTTATTTCTGTCTGTTACTATTAGATCCTCCAGATTTGCTGACCCTGAATAATTAAATGTTTTTGATCACTCTGTTTATATTACCTAGAACTGAAGTAATTCTGATCCTTCAGCAAACTTGAAGCACAGCATGGAACATACTGAAAGGCGCCAAAAGATGAAACATTTCAGTTTTGTGGTTCACATCTGTCTGTCCTGGGACCAGGAGACCATTATAATACACTTAGAGCATTTAAAAGCTCCTCAAGGTTGAAAGCCCTGATTAGGGCAGTATCTGTTCATGTGTGGGAGTCCTGCCTGTGCCAAACCTGGGAGCAAGGTTTTCCCCTTTTCCATGGGAAAAGATGTTAATAATGTTGAGTAGTGGGGGAAAAAAATAAGGGGAAAATGTAATCAAGGAGACCCTGACGCTGGAGTGAAAATAGCAATGTACACATCCATCAGTTTGTACTGTTTTTACAGAGAGTATAAAATATTTAAACTGAAGCCATTAATCATCCTGTTCCTCTGTTCTAATCCATGGGAACCACAGGAGGTCACCAAATATGCATTTAATATAAAAGAATGAAAAATATTGGAGGGAAAAGTAGTGTAATCTAAGAGCAAGAAATGCTAGGAGCAAAAAAAAAAAAAATCTCAAGCAGAAATTTTGCTAAAAATTAAATATTATTTTTACCATGTTCTGTTGGAAAATCATTACATGTTGGGCAGAAATTCAAAATACATTTAGAATTAGCTAAAAAAATACCAAAGATGGAAACTGGTTTTACTTCTTGATTTTTTTTTTAAGATACTGCTGGATAGGAGCATTTTCTATTTTGTTTATTTTGATAAAATCCCAATATTTCTCATGGAAAACAGACGCTTCTTGCAGAAGCCTTTGCCAGGTTCCCATTCCAGGTTTCCATCAGGTAATTTTGATGGGTGTTTTAAACCCCTCACACCACTGGGTTTTGTGCCTTGGGCTGATAGTGCCCCCCCAATTTCCATACCTGAAAGTGAGAGAGGATGGGGTACCCTTCCCTGCTTTCACTGGGTGTCAGTGTGGAAAGGAAATCCAAGGGCTGTGGCTAAGCTGCATCCCTGTGATTTATCCAATATTGTTTGAGTTTCCTGGAGGAAGCCTGGCTATTGATTAATTTATTATTTCACTGGTACAATGCGTGTACATCGAGCTGGGGCTGGCACTGCTGGGAGGAGATATCCTGGTGCAGAAAATCAAGGGGTGGCAGAAGGAGACTTTTACTGCCCAGCCAAGGGCTGGAAGGTGGAAATATTTCCATGATATTCCCAGGTATCCCATGCCTGCTGTAGGAGCTCAAAGAGCTCTGCTGTGCCTTGTGCTGCCTGGGAATGCAGGAGGGACACGGCAGAACCGTGGGCTCCCAAAACCTGCATTCAGCCTTGGCACAATACAGCCACTGTGGAAGAAGACATTAGGAACAAAAAATAAAGCTTGAAGCTTCAAGAGCAGGCTGCCAGAATTATTAAGAAAAACATCAAAATGATGCCATTAAAAACAGATGGGGATTCTATAAAGTATTGAAAAGAAAATGTTTAATTATGAGCCTTATGCAAAACCCATCAAAGTTGGATTAATATTATAGTGCTGTTGCTGTAGAGGGTTTAAGTAGTCCGTGGTGGAACATTAATCTTTCACTCCTTTAAAAATAATGTTTTCCTTTTGTTGATGACAAATTCCATCTCTTCACTGTTGAAATCATATATCCAGATTAATAGCATCTAACATAATGAAATCAAAAGGCACAGGTAATATGGATTAGTTTAGAAAACAACAACAATGAGGGGAAAAAAAAGCCCCAAGGGGGGGAAAAAGCTTCAAAGGATGAGTGCTTTTGTCAACATCACTGTATTTTTTCCTGCTGTTAAAAGATAAAGGGGTAGTCTCTGTTCATAGGTATCCTTGTCTGTCTGGGATATTGTATCATGTGCATCTGATCTACATACAGATGCACATCTATACTGTTTCTAGCAGCGTGTCATACATAGGATGCTCTACAATTTTTTGGGGTGAGGGAGCCTTGTCTGTCTCAAGTCTCTGGCAGATTGCCCATGGCTGCACAATCTGAACACCCCTGGTAAAAATTGCTGCCACAGACTTGCCTCTCCCAGCTCAGCTGGCTGGAAAAGCTAGAAAGAGGTTTTGGGGTTTTATTTAGTAAATGTATCTGAAGTGTGTCATTGCTGGTGTAAGGAGGGTTATTTTGAGAATGTAGGGCTGCTTTTCCCCCTTGCCATGGCATTGCTCTGTGCCCTCTGCCTGGGAGGGTTTTGGTGGATGTTGTGCCTACACAGACCTGTCACTGCCTGGCATTCCCTATTCCTGCCAGGATCTGTGCAGCCTCCCTGTGTGAAGAGATTTGCATCCCAGGTCAGGATGAGGAGTTTCAGATGTTTTCCTTCTTCATCAATTAGTTTGGGCATTGGAGGAGATGGCAATTTTTTTCCTTTTTTTTCATGTGTCATGATGCTTTTGAATTCCTGAAAGTATCCAAGGCAAGATTGAAAGGGAACCCAAGCAGTTTGATCTGAGTGGCACCCCTGACCATGGCAAGGAGTTGGAACTAAATGATCTCTGAGGTCCATTCCAACACAAACCATTCTGGGGTTCTGTGATTTCTTTCCCTGGTAGAGTTGGGCACAGGTGTGAGCTGTTGCTTTGGGTGGGAGAAAACTCCAAAATGAAACCTTTCCCTCCAGCCTCTGTCATCCTGGTGTCTGAGCCTGGACTTCTTGTATAAATAAGGCAAGGAGATTTTGATCCCTTGTGTTTTGTCTCCTCTCTTGTTCTCTCCTTTGGTCTGGGCTGTAGTGCTGGGTGCATCAATCCATGTGTTGGGATTCACTCCCTTGGCCCTCCATCATGTGCCTTTCCAACATTTGCAGCCAACTCTTTGTGCACAAACCTCTACCTGTGCTGCTTAAAACTCAACTGCTTTATCAGTGAACCACAGGGTAAAAAACCTGTTGCTGTATTCACTTAATACTACAGGAATAATTTTTCTTCTTCCCTTCTACCTCTTCAAAAATTTTTTAAAATAATCTCTGTTTTATTGAATCACCAGGTACACCAAAAGCAGGCTCTTATTTTAGCAAAAATATCAACACTGACTGCCAAGGTAGATTTAAGGTGTTCATTACAAAATATTTTGTCCTGGGCTTTAAGAATAATGCACTTTCAGTACAAAGAAACAGTTATTCTGAACATTGGACTTTTTTTTTTTTTTTTCCTCTTTTAGTTATTTACAATAGGTTTCAAGATTTAGAATTACCATGAAAGATTTACTTATATTGCAGTTCATGTAAAATTTAAAATCAATAAAGTAAATAAATTTAGCTTGTCTGCCTGAATCGATTTCCTCCTCTGCTAACGCAGCCCTGTAATGCTGCACTTCCTTATCTCCCATGTCATCCTCCAGTGATAGTCTTGGGCTTGAGTGGTGCTGTGTTATCATGTCCTCTGCAACATAGTGTTCCTCTGAGCCTCCTGCCACTTCAGTATTTCAAACCTGGCTTTGGAGCCTCACCTCCCACTGGATGGGGAGCTGCTGAGAGCCAGGATTCAGCTTCCTCCCCCTTGGAGCACCCCTGTGCTCTCACAGATGATAATGAAGAAAGGGAATATTGCTGCCAAAATAGGGGCAGGTATCTGGGCTTGGACACAGGCAAGATGTACATGGAAGAGGGCTGAAAAATTCTTTGGCAGGGCAACCCCACTGGAGAGGGAAAAAGGATTGCTCCTCGTTATTCCCACTTTTTTTTTTTTTCTCCAAAGATGCCAGTAATTGGAAACAAACAGAGCTTCCTTTTTAGTTGTTTGTTATTAGTGGTAGTATTATTACTTTTTTTTTTTTAAGTTGTAGGATTTTAATGATGATGGAAAGCAAATGTGTTCATCCACCTTTTGCACTGGTATTTTCCTCAGTGTGAGACGGGGCAATTGCAGTGTGCACAGAAAGAGGAGAGATCTCCAATGATGGATTTTCGTTGGGTTTGTCCTCTTTTTTATCTGGATGCCTTGGTCAGTTGTCCAAACTGACACACCTGTGGGGGTGCCCTGGCATGACTGAAATGCCAGGCTGAAGGAAAGCACTTGGTCAGGAATGCAGTATCCAGTTCCAGGTTTTACCCTTGGCAGTCTCATCAGTGCTCCCCATGGAATCACAAATGATAACATAAACCATGGACCTACCTTGCAGTGCTGTCGAGTGTGCTCAGCAGACACAGCTGCCCCATTCATAGGATTTGCAGCAATAATAATCTAAAACTGATGAACTTTAAAAATATTGGATTTACTTATTAAAAAAGGAAACATATAAATACAAGTGCTTTGATTCTGGGTCTGGCAAAAGGGTAACTTTTTATAGTCACACAAACACTGTTCTTTTAAGGCAGTACTCTGGTTTCATGCGTAGTGAAATGTTCCTTTTTTATTACTTGTGAAAGAAAAGAAAATATCAACCCCGTCTGTCAGTGCTGCTGTTGAGTTTAAGATGGAGCACCCTTCCGGAAGCTGCAAGAGAGATGTCTATAAAATGTTAGTCTGACTTTAAAGAAAAACAAGAAGGAGAACAGAAAACAGAAAAAGAGAGGGCATAACGATATAATAATAATAATAAAAAAGAGGAACAGATCTCTTTCTGGTTTAAGTTGGGATAAATTCAAGTGGAACCAGTGATGTACTGTATTTATACCAGTTCAGCAGCAAGAGGTTTGTGTATGTCCGAAACTCAGGAGTTTGAGCAAATAAATACAAGCTATGTAATCAGTTTTATTTGTTTTCTGAGTCATGTCTGGTGCATGGAGGCAAAGAGGCTCCAGTTAGAGGAGTGGATTAGAGGAGTGGAGTTGTCCTTCCGGCCTGAGCTGATGGTGAGCTCGGAGCACTAATCCATAGGAAGTCCAGGATGGTCATTTCAGCTCTGTAGCTGCCAGCAGGTTTGCAGGTGATTTGAAGCACGATGTGGTTCTAGCCCAAAAACAATCCTCATACCATCCTGGCCAGCCTTGGAGAAAACAGGACGTGCTGGATTGGGTACGTGCATTAATGACCCAGTTTCCCAGAGATGCAGAGCTGTACAACTCCTGAGGCTGTTTCTCACTACAAAACTTGGCTGAGAAGTGGGGAATTGGGCTAATTAAGAAGATGTTAAACACAGCTCTGCAGTAACAGCAGCTGACTGGCACGCTGTCTGGAACAGGAGGCTTACTGAGCCTGACTGTCACGAAGCTGAGAAAGGAAGAGCCTGTCCTTTTTATTAACTGCAAAATCGTCTTTGATTGCATTAGCAAGGCTCTCCCGCAGCAACCAAGCCTAATTTTCCGGGGAAGGCAGAGTGGGTGCCCGCAGGGGAACACTGCGCTCCGAAGGTCAGCCCGGGCTTTCATTTCTTCCCCCTGATTTTTGATAAAGAGCTCTATGTTGTCAGAAAGGAGCAGTGGTGGTTGCCCTCCTAAGTACCTACGGATAGGCTTGAACAAGTGCTTAGTCTGGGAACTCCGGAGCGTCAAGTCAAGAGACTCCTGTCCTGTTCTGCACGGCTGGGAGCCAGCGCTTCTCCTGGCTCCAGCAGGGATAGGGGCAACAAACGGGCTGTAGTCACCCACTCAGAAAGGGTTCAGAAATGCCAGCCCAAACTTTGGAGATCTTTTTCCTTTCTAATGTGCTTATTTAGTTAAAAAAATTAATCCCACACGGTGCCGCTTTTAATTCTATTATCTGCTGGTTTTTCACTGGGGGCATAAGCTCTGTCCCTGCACGGGGCGACTGAGGTTTAATTCTGCACCCAAGAAGTGACAGTGCTCTGCTGCTCTGCAGGAAAAATTCTATCCATGCAAAGCAGAAACACTCAGGACCAGCCAAAAATATTTCTGAGTGTATGTAATCAGTGTAGAGCTCTCAGACTTTATTTAAACCTTCAACTTTTCTACACTTAAATTGTCAAACGATTTAAGCCTATCCACCAAGTCATCGCTTCCACTCTTCATGTTTAGATTTGCAGAATTTGATTTCAAATTATTTTTTTTTAAATAGAGGGATTTTTTTTTTTTTTCTTTTCAAGCAGTGAAAGCACCATCTCCTCCCTGTTTAGCCTGAAGATTCTGAGCTGGTTCCTTGATGCTCATTGAGGCCATCGACACAGTGACTTCTGTCTGTTCTTTTACAGAGTTCATGGGCACAACAGCAGAGAAATACGAAACTGTGACACTCTGTATTGACTAATACCATGTGGTTAATCCAGTATTTCCTCTGAGAGGGGTGATAGGATAACAGACTGTGGTTTTAATTTTAATGGCTACTAATGTGTGATCCTGTGTGGTTTGGGGTGCATTAATTAGAATGTGAGAATAGCTGAAAACAGATAAAAGGGTGGGTTAGGCTGATGAGCTCTTATGTTATTAACTTTGCCATGTCAAGTATTTATATTGATCCAGCCTGATTCTTGTATATACTCCTCCACCTTGAGTTGTAGATAAGATTAAATTAATGTCTGTGCTCATCTTTCTCAAGATGAAGGAAAAAGATACTGGAGGAGGGACATGGTATCAAATGGGCAACCCTGGTTCAGAGAGATGCCTGGTTTCCCTGTTCCCATATGCACAAACCCAGCTGTGGAAGTCAAACCCGCCCAGTGTTTCACCTTCTGTGTCTTATCCTCACTGAACTGAGAAGTTGCTGTGAACAAAATGCTTGTGCAAACCATGGAAACGTAAGGTAGGATCTTGGCTCTGATTAATTTAATGGTGTCTCTAGAAAGCTGTAAAGCTAACCATCAAAAAAAAAATTAAAAAAAAAAATTCCCTCCAGGCACCAAAGAGAGCATAAAAGTCCATATCCATAGTGCAAGAGGGTAGAGCAGGGGGTCATATGGCTTTGGGGCAAACCTGGCTTGACCCCACTCAGTCCTTGGTTTCCCTGAGGCTGGAGGGGATGTGGAGGGTGTCCCCATCCCTGCCACGTGCTCCAGGAAGCAGGATGGAGGGTCTTTGTGATGTCTTAGTGTGGGAAAAATGACAGGAATTATTTGCTGTGCTGCAGCTTCTGCTCGTACAACACAGAGTTTAAAATGCAAAGAGAAGGTGTTTAAAAAGTTATGATTTCAGTCATTTTATTGGTCAGCTCCAGCTGCTGCCATTTGAGGTCGGTGATGGCTGTTTTCTGCCCTCTGACACAAGTCCCGTGTGATCCCAGGTACGAGCACATCCCTCAGCACCACCGAGCTCCTCTCGGGCCAAGCTCAGTACTTTGCATGGCACCAGCGAGGTTTCTCTGCGCTATCTCCAGAATCAGCCCCGCGCCTCCTCCTCCTCCTCGTTTATCAGCCAGAGCACACAGATAACATCCTCGTGACGTGGCCCTGACCTTTGTCAACCTTTGTTAAGGCTCCATCTGAAGTCCGGCCGAGTGTTTGTAAACAGGATGTAATTAAGGCTGGGAACTGACAGCGCCTGATGGGAGGACAATGCGGAGCTGGCGGGACCCGGGCTGTCAGATGTCCGCCCGCATTGTGCTGCCGGTGCCGTCGTGGTAATTGGTGTCCTCTGGCCGAAGGAAGTGCACTCAACTCGGATTAATCTGCCGCGGTGCGGGGGCCATCCCTGCGAGCGCGAGTGTTTCCTCCGATAAACCCCGAGCGGGGCGGAGGGAGCGGCGGGAGCTGCGAAAGCGCAGACCGCGCTGACAGGTGCCCGCCGAAAACTGGCAACAGGAAAGGTGTGGGGCGACAAAAGCTGGCAAAGACACGGCGTCTTCGCAGCTCGCCTTATCGGCCGGGCGAGAGGGGCAGGTTGAGGGCTTATCGCGGCTCGGGGCGGCCGGAGCGAGCGCAGGATGAGCCGGAGGAAGGGATGCGGATAACGCCGGCTGCGGGCGCGGAGGGATGGGGCTGCGGGAGCGCCCCTGGCAGGGCTGGAGCCACAACTTCAGTACCACGCTGGGTCCAGGACAAAGTTTAAAACATACACACACTTTTTTTT
>VWYO01011008.1:0-14842 GCA_013400275.1 Rhadina sibilatrix
ATTGGTTATTAAGAAAATCCTTCACCAAAAGGCTTTTCAAACACTAGAAAAGGCTGCCCAGTAAAATGGTTGAGTCACCATTTCTGGAGATATTTAAAAGATGCTTAGATGTGTCTTTTAGGGACATGGTTTTGTAGTGGACAAGTCTGTTCTCAGTGAGTGGCTAGACTTTAAGGTCTTTTCCAACATAAACAATTCTAAGATTCTGCAGATTTCTCCTAGGAAAAGAAAAATGCCTGCCTGCAGTTTTCAGCTCTCTGCTCCATGCCAGCTTTGGGCATGACTGAAATATTTCTCCCAAAGCAAATGGCATTTCATGATTCTTCCGTGGCTGAGGTGATCAACAGGCCTGAGTGAATTGAGATTTCCTCAGACGTTCCCAGGATGAGTCCCCACTTAGACTTCAGTGTGGGACTCATCCTGGCTCCGCTGTAGCAATGAACCCACTTCTGCAAAGTGCTGAATATTTCAGTTCCCTTGAATTTATGGGAAGACCTGATGACAGTCAATACCTTGTTGGGCTGTGCTTCTTCGGAGCATTGAAACTTATGGACTTCAATTCATCCCTTAATAAAAAGGAAGGAAGATAAGAAAGTAATGACGGAGAGAATGGTCCAAAAATTCCACCAATGATTTTTTTTGGATAATCAAGATAAAAGTTTAAATATGACAAACATGTAGCCTGTAAGCTTTCAGAGAGATTTGAAGGGTTTGTTTGTTTGTTTGTTTGTTTGTTTGTTTGTTTGTTTGTTTTATCCCTGTCCTTTGAAATTACAGTTTTGGGAAGCACACAGCTGATATACAGACTAAAAAGTTGATTTTTAAAAAACAAACCTAACACTGCCCCCCTCCCCCAACCCAACACCCTCCCAGCTCTTTTGAGCTACAAGGCATTTTAAATGGAACTTTGGTATTGCTATTATCTCCTAAGAAATTCTAAGTTCTTTAGGCACAAGGGCACCTGAAAAAGGGACAAAAATGTAAATAGTGAGACCCAGTCCCTCCTGTCTTTTCTGTTTGGGTTTGAAATTGCAGTACCATATTTCTCTTTGCATTTATTCAAAGGAAGTCAAATTCTTTTCTTCAAACCCTGAAAACACTGGGCTAGTATATAAGTAAAATTCTTATTTTCAGCTCTGGAAGAGATGAAAAGGGAGAACCTCTATGTTTTTACCACATTTTTATCTCATTTCTTAGAATGAACTTCAAAACCACCTTCTGTAGCACAGGTTAGTCTGCATTTGTACAGTATAAAGACTTTAAATATCTGGAAAGTGGAAACAAATCATTTTAATACTAATAATTTTAAAAAAATGTGGAAAAAATTATTTATTTGGGAAAGTAATACTTTGTTGTACAAATCATAAGAACAGCCTATGTCAATCAACCAACATATTCCTTTTTCCTTTCATTTATTCCCCTATGTTTTACTTCCATTTCTTTTGTCCTTAAATGAAACAATCTCTTTCTTAATTTTTTTTCTCCTTGAATTTAATTTCAAAATTATTTTTTTGCTGAAATTAAATTCTGGGTAATTTTTCAGTCAACTTTATGACTTGTGGTAAGTAAATAAGGCTACGTGCTTACTTTAAATACTATAACAGGCATGCCATTTCATGCAGTTGTTACCAAAATCATGAACAGTCTGGGAATGTAGGAGTTTAGTTTCTCAGCAACCTACAGCTCATCAGAGAAATATTAGTGGGCAATTGGCTTGTGGGCTGTTAGTCCGTAAAATAAGCAAACCATTAATCAGCCTTTCCACTGCTCCAGTGCTGAATCAGCTGAAAGGTTCAAACAAACAGACAATCTTGCATGGAAATATTTAAAAATTATTTACCAGGCTTGAGGCCTCTACTGACTGCTGCTGTAAAGTGCCAGCTGTTGGATAGGGGTCTGGACAACTTTCTATAGACAAATGCCTCTAATAATATTTGTGTATACATAAGGAAAGGTGACAGATTCAGTCAGGCTAGACAATGATTTCTAAAGAGTGTGTCCCAAAGTCTCATTATTGGCTGTAATGAGAACATCTACGGTCTTATTTTCTCATATTCCTTCTTTCACAGCAAAGTGAGCCTGCATGGGGGCCAACCTGTTATTTCTATTCATTTGCTCAACACTCAAAGAGACTGGATGACTGCAGGGAAATGTCATATCAAAGCGGGACCTAAGAGATAGGAAGTTGTCTTGGGTTATAGAACCAAAAATGTGTATTCTATTTCAGTTGTTGAAAGCAGTTGGGGAGATGTTTTATCTTTATCTCTTGNGGTTTTTTTTTGCTACTGCATTTGTACTGTTAATATTCCTAGTAAAGAACTGTTATTCCTATTCCCAAATCTTTGCCTGAAAGCCCTTAATTGCAAAATCATAATTTGGAGGGGGTGAAGGGTTTACATTCTCCATTCCAAGGGAAATTTCAGCTTTCCCTGGCAGACACCTGTCTTTCAAAACCAAAGCAGAAGGAAAGAAAAAGGAAAATGGAATTTTGAGGAAACTCTAGTGTGTAAAGAAGGCAGCTGAATGTTTCTCTGGAGTATAGAAGGCAAACAGAGTATGCACAGTCCCGTTCACAGGGTAAGAGAGGATCCAGCAGCCCCTGGTGCACCCCACAGGCTCAGGCATAGACACCATCTCAGAGACTGCTCTTGGCCTAGAAACCTCTGTCTGATGCTTGTCAAGATTCACGTTCTCACATAAAAAATCCACAGTGAGCACAAGGGGCTTGTATCCCTGTGTGGTAGCTCAATTTTCTTGTGTAGAAAAGAATCATTATGATTTAGCCAAAAAAATTATGAACTTATGAGCACCTCTTTCTGTGATTGAATCTATAGATCATCAATAATCAATAAAGAACAAGCTTTACATGACCATCTGAAAAAACTAAATGCTTCTCATTCCCAGTAGGTCTTGAGGAACTCCTGCAGAATTTAGTGTACTTTACAAACCGGAGTATAAGAAAAATAGGTAAGTTATTTGCTGAACATTATTTCAATCTCCAAGATAAAAATCAGAACTTGCATGTACATAAAGAAATCAAAATAAGAACTCCTGCATCAGAATTTCCTGACTGGGGAGCAGACAGTCACACGAATAAAAATTAAGTTTCATTTTAGTAGAGCTGTAGTTATTAAGTGAGCTGCTATATAATACTAAACTGGACTTTTTTACATTCTACATGTGTACACACAGATGAAAGTAACGGGAAAACCTTTCCCCCACAACATTTTGTGGTGTATTAAAATCTTGGACATAAGGATTGAATAATAAGTCTCTAGGGGTTTTTCCAAGTCTGCACATAAGAAGAGATTTTCCTCTTTTTTCTCTTTTTTAAGGTGTATTGTTCTCATTGCTTTTTACAACTGAGATGGTACTTTTAAGTTACTTGTAAGTGGTCCAGAATTAGTCTTCATAGATGGACATGCAAAATTCTCATCTTCAATGAGATGCAAAATTCTCAGTGAGAATTTTGCTCAATCTGATATTACATTTGAGAGAGAACGTTTTTATTCAGCAAACTGTGAGGTATCAGATATTTTATTCCCCAGAGCTGTCATGAAGGTTTAAGTCTTGAAATCTGGTGTCAGAAGTCAGTGAAGTATGTCACTGGCTTGAGTCCTAGAAAGAAGTCAAGGGTGATATTTGCTGCTTGCTAGTGCTAATTATTCCCTGTGAAAACTTGCAATCTGTTAAAAGTAATGAAACAACTTGTCTTAGTACTTTATTGGATAGGTAGGAGTTAATTGAGACTCTTCATTACTCGTAGTACATAAGTCATATTAGAGACTCTTTGAAGGGTACACATTGCAGTGCATTGACAGCTATTCCTTCTACATTTCCTGGACTAAATTTTCTATTAGTTTACATGGTCATGGAAACTTTACGTTGTAAGTGAAGCTGCCTTAGTTTATATCAGCTAGAATCTGAAGTCTGACATGCTCGCTAGCAGTGCTTCCTAATGCAGAAGTACCTAAGAATCTCACAAAGAAAAGGATGTTACTGATGTGTTAAAAACTAAGATAATCCTGAAATTTAGGAATTTATTAGGTTGTTTTATGTATTTTTGGTCCATGCATTTGCTTAAAAATTACTGTGTACATTTCAGCTTCTGAACAGGGAGGCCACAGGTAGCTGTGCATCTGCCAGCCTCAGACTCCACAGGCAAAGAGGTGTTGGGGGTTGTTGTATACAGAGCCAGGGGTTTGACTCTGTGATCCTGGTGTGTCTCTTCCAACTCAGCTGTGATTCTATGGCTTCTTTGTGGGATGTGAACCTGTGACTGGGTTTCTTACTCCACGGAGAGCAGCCACACAGCAACTGGATGCACAGCCCATAAAGTCCTCAGCTTTGCATGGACAGAGCTCAGACATAGAAGTGTCGTCTTTCAAACAGCAGCAATGGCATTAGTGCTATCTGCAAACTCATGCTTAGAGATTGTGTAACTCAATTACTAGTATATGTGTGTCCCAAGAAATAGTTATTTGCATTTTTTCCTACAGTTATTTCTATTTACTGATCATTTATTCTCCCTTCAGCTGAGAAAGAGGTCTCTGTAAAGCTAACCATTTTGAAGTACAGTTGGCAGAGGTATAAAGCTGCAGGTCATGCTGATCTCACTTCCACATTCCTGTGTTTTCAGATCATATATAAAGAGCCACATGGAAATAGTCATTGCTATAGAGCAGAACTGAAGAAATTCAAAATTTACTTCCTAAGGACCCACAGACTTACGGCCTCACATGGGTTAACCCTTGCTTTATTTAATTTTGTTATTTAGAAATTCAGATGCTAAGCAGATGTACTTATAAAAAACCAAAACAAACACGCAAAACAAAACCCAGCAATTTCCTCTGAGAGCTGAGAAACTTGCACAACAAACAAAACATGATCTTCCTGAAGAATAACTAAAAGATTATTTTTGTACTATGTCCTATACTTCTCTCTCCATGACACATACTGTGACCTATGTCATGGAAACAGAGGCAGACTGCTGTCAGATGTCCATGAGAACAATGGGAAGGGGGTGAATGTACTAAGACAAACCCAAGCTCACTGAAAATTTTTGAGAAGAAGCTTGCATTGATCTTTAACTTAGTACATGCAGTGCCACCATGGGAAGAAAATGACAGCCCCTAGACTTCTGTGTCCATTGTAAGCCTGTGAGACAGATCATCTGTCTAAACTACTCCTCAACACCACGTGCTCATCTGTCTCTGCATTCCTCACCAGCTCCTGTGAGGAGAACACAGGGAAAGGATCTGCAATACTAGCTCTTCCCACCACTCCACCCCCAATGCCCTTGGAGATGAGAAAACATCAACATGCTTTTGTAGTGAGCCTCTACCCCACATCTGCTTGCTCACAGACACCTCTAAGGGAATATTTGATCACTTCATGGCAATCTGTGTTTACCCATCATGCCAAGTCCTCACTCAAGTGCATACCCTGAGGAAGCACTGCTGAGTATGTACTGGGTACTTTGGGATTTCAGTAGCTTGGTATCCAGTTCTTTATCAAAGACATGGATCTCCCATCTTCACGCTGAGTGCTTCACTCTGCAAGTACGTAAGTTTATCCACACAGGAGATGGGAATGCACGAACCAGAACTGTGCAAAAGGAAACAACATGTAAAAAAATAATGGTTGGCGATAGGCATCATGGCTTCACTGAGGGAAAATCATGTCTGGCAAATTTGGTGGCCTTCTACAACAGGGTTACAGCACTGGTAGATGAGAGAAGGACAACTGACATCATCTACCTGGACTTGTGCAAATCATTTGGCACAGTCCTATACAACATCTTTAAACTGGTCTTGAAACTGAAAAGCCATGGTTTGATGGACACTTGGTGGATAAGAAGGTGTCTGGATGAACACATTCAAAGAGCTGAGCTGAGCAGCTCAATGTTGAAATGGAGACCATTGACCAGTAATATTTCTTGGGGGTCAGTCCTGGGATCTGTGCTCTTTAAAATTTTTGTTAGAGATGGAGACAAAGTTAAGCAGTGAAGACAGGCTGAGAGAGCTGGGGTTGCTCATCTTGGAAAAGAGAACTTCTCATGAAGACCTGGCAGCATCATTCCAGTACCTAAAGGGGGCCTACAGGAAAGCTGGAGAGGAATTTTTTTACGCAGGCATGGAGTGATAGGATGTCTTGGGTTATAGAACCAAAAAAGTGTATTCTATTTCAGCTGTTGAAAGCAGTTGGGGAGATACTTTTCTTTCTCTCTTCTAACTCTGGGGGAAGGGGGATGGATGACTTCTGCTAATGGGCAACTGTTAAAACCAGGTGGGGCAGTGTTTCTTATCTCTTTCACCACCTGTCCTCCCTCCAGGGGGATATTTTCTGCTAATGGGCCATTAAGGCTCACCAGTGACATGACACATCCATCATCCCATTGTGAGATGCTCCACCCAGTGGGGGGAGCCAACCATTCCTACCTGGATAAAAACTGAGATGTAGGAACACGAGATATCTGGTTCCACTGGATTCCCGGAGGAAGACTGGACTCTTCTTACCCTTTGCTATCACTGGACCCTTTGCTACAGGATCATCTCTGCTCCAACAGAACCACATCTGCCACTCCAGGAGGACTTATTGTGGACTGCTTCCAACACCCTGACCAACAGGGTGTCAGGTTGTACCTCTGATCTGTCAGGATTTCTAGGATTGTTGTTTGTTTGTTTGTTTGCTTGGTTGGTTTTTTTACTACTACATTTTTATTGTAAATATTCCTGGTAAAGAACTGTTATTCCTATTCCCAAATCTTTGCCTGAAAGCCCTTAATTGCAAAATTATAATTTGGAGGGGGTGAAGGGTTCACATTCTCCATTCCAAGGGAAACTCTAGCTTTCCCTGGCATATACCTATCTTTCCAAATCAAGACATAGGAGAAGGTGTAATGGCTTCAAAATGAAACTCAGTGGGTTAAATTAGACAATAGGAAGAAATTCTTTACTGTGCAGCTGGTGAGGCACAACTGGAGCAGTTGTGGATGCCTCATGCCTGGAAGTGTTTAAGGCCAGGCTGGATGGGGTTTTGAGTAGCCTGGTCTAGTAGAAGGTGTCCTCAGCCATGGTGGGAGGTGTGGATTATCTTTCTTCCAACTTTAGTCAGTCTCTGATATGATTCTGTGATGAAAAATACTGCTTAATGATAAATAAATATCTTACACCATCTAGAAATCCAGTCCTTGTCATGTAATTAGGCTCCATAATCATAACTGTAAGTGTCCCAAGAGCATGAGATTACAAAATTAAGCCACTACCTTTGAAATATCATAGCCCTAAGCACTGTGAGGCTAAGCTGAGGAAAATGTTGCTGGTATCAATTTCACTTGGCAATCTCAAACTATGTAATTGGACTAAAAGTCAAAACCAGTTTTCAGAAGTGTAGACAGGGACATTTGTAGCTAGCCAAACATTTGGTTATCTAAATATTAAAATTAAAAATCCTAGTTTATTAGAATTTTTACATCATATTTACATCATATACATAATATTGCGAATTACTACGTAATTTCCAATGTATTTTTGTGTCATTATGAGCAATAACTGTATGGAATTATACAAATAGCAGATGATCATATTCAGATGTGTGGTATGCTAGGAGAAGGTGATGGTGTTCATGCATTCCATCTTCCCCAAACATTTTTTTTTATCCAAGGCATATTTTTGATGTCACTTCTTGACCCAAAGCAGCTGAAAGTGAATATGTTTTGCCCAGAATAATAGAATCATTGATAACTAAAATGTCACTGATTGCTCTTATTTGCATGATGACAGATGTGTTATCTGAAGAAGCCAACATCTATCTACAACAATACATGCCAGACTGGTATGTGAGGGTGGCTGAAGAAGACAGAGACATTCTCTAAACCCAGCCACCTTCAGATAACCTTTCTTTGTTTGACAAGAGATTTTACATTTTGTGTTGCTGCTGCTGCTGCTGACAATCAGTTAAGACCCCAAATAGATCTTGTCTAAACCTCTACATTCTTTGTCTGATAAGGTTATTTTCTGGTGCCACTTTACACAAGAAATACTCTCTGAAGAGGCACAGCACCAGTGTTTTCAAGAGAGAGTAAGAGAGGACTAATACATACTCAGAGCTTTAAAATATCTCTTTTTAATAGAAATCATGTTTCTAAAGAAAGAAAACGCATCTCATTTATTTGGAAGATTACAGTATAGTTATATTTCAAAACTAAATAGATTACATTTACAACATAATAAAACACATCTAGGTAAAAACTAAGTATTACATAGCTCTGATCTCAGAGGGTTTCCCAGCAGGACCTTTCAGCCATGTTGAATTAATACCAAATTGCTGCATTACTCTTCTGCCTTCATCTGATTGAGAGAGATCAGGCTTTTTGTCCTAGACCTCAAATTTCTATAGCTACCCTCTACCCCTCTTATTCCTGTCTTCTGTCAGCACTTTCAGAGATGGCCCAACAAATTCCAGCCTAAAAGCACAGGTTTCAGTAGGCTATTGATGGCATTTGAGGAAGGTCTTCAGAAAAGCATGGGGAAAAAACCCCAAAAAAGCAAACAAAACTTGAGGAGCAGTAAAATGCCCTCTTTTTCCAATACAAATGTAAACACTTTTTTTTGTTGTTGTTGTTGTTGTTGTTTGGAAAATCTTGGAGGCCGGTTGTTTAGTGCAACTCTCTTCTACAGCAGGTTTGGATCATCTTGTTCTCCAGATGCACTGCAAGGGTCAAAGCCACAGAAGGCAAGTATGAAACACTCACTTGCTTCAACAGTAACCAACTGTTTTACAGAACAAAATAGAAATTGTAAGAGCAGCTTAAACTTTTTAAATGTGAAACACAGGAGTTACTGTCCCACTGAGTGTGCACAGAGCTTCTCTTCTGGCAGAGAGATGGGCCAGGAACTTTGCCTCTCAAGAAGTGTTGAGAAAAAAATCTGTCTGTTTCTTGATTCTTACATCCAGAATTCTAGACAGTAATGCTTCTGCTGAAGGTACATATTACAGAAAATGTTTTGGATTTTTCCTGGAGAATCCACACTAAAATAACCCAGAATGATAACCTCAGTCATTTCACACCCTCATATGCACAGATGCAATTTTGTTAAAAACAACCAAAAACCAAAACGGCCCAAAAAAACCAAACCAAAACAAAAAAACCAACACCAAGAAGGTCCAAGAACCAAGTTTTTTTTGTTTTTAAAGTTTTTATCTGAAGGTGACTAGACAGTGAAATGCATGTTTGAGAGAATTAACATTAGATTTCTGTCCTATCTGAATTTGAACACATACACTTCTGACTTAATGGATTAGCAGAATGTTTCATTTTTAAATACTTGCAATTTGTTTGTTATGTTACAGAAATTAGATCCTTCTTTTTGCATTTGTTCTTCTAACACATTTTTATACTCATTATTTTTTTTCTCCCCCCTTCATCTCCTCCCATACTTTTTCTCACAAATCAGTCTTTCACCTCTCTCTAAATTTCTCTCAACACTTTTATCTGTATTATGTAGTCAAAAGTCATACTTTTTTCACTTTTTATTACTTTTATTATGGTTTTGGTTGTTGTTTTAATGTTTGTTAGTGTGGTAGGGTGACTTTATGCTGCTCGTATCCCCAATCGTCTGCTCTGTTTGTGCTGTATATTCAGTTCTGTACCTTTAAAACTTGTTCTGAGAGCGAAGGGGGAGAAAGCAGCAGCGCGCAGTTTGTTTTGAGAAAACTGTCCTAAACCAGGACAGTTAGTCACAATTTCTTTTGCTCTTCTTTTTCTTCTCTCTCCGTAGCCTCATCTTATCCCCTCTCCATTCTATAATCAGAAGGTGAAAGATAAATATTACAGGCGGACATTTAAGACTATAAGCCATGGTACTTTAGATCAAACTTTATTTTACATTCTTAAACTTTTACCACTGTCACTGTCAAAAGTCTTCAACTGTTAAGTATTACTGTAATTAGTACAATAGTTTTAATGGATGCAACCAGCCTAATTGGTGTTACAATGTTTGCCAGAATTTGTGGGAAGTCTGAAATACTGGTCTGGAAGATTTCCTTTTGTTCCTTGTCCTGCCTCCCCATTGCCCTGCAGGAAGATGAGGAGAAAAAATACTGCTTTCTCTCACTGAGAGTTTTGGAAAATGTTTGCTTTTAGGTTAGTGTGTCTTGGTGAGAGATCAATACCATTGTCTTTGTATATGTGGGGCTGTTGTGCCTGATCAGATTCCTTTTGTGTTTGATGGAAGGTTGCCTTACTTCAGTCCTGTCCAGCTGCATTCCCTGCTGATCAAACAAATGCAGCTCGTCTCTACCTTGCTTTCTCCATGTCCTCTGTCAGAGGAACACACATATGTGCCTGATCTAAGAAGCTGGCCATCCTTCCTACCAGAGACAAGACCTAGGAGGCAGGCAAAAAAGTTAGATTAGAGGAAGGTGGTCAGAGAGAGGTTTTGGTGTGAATGCAAGACAGGTGCTTAAACACATGTGTTAATAAATATTTAGTAGTCAGTAGATGGTGCTCCAGTATTAACTGCCACTGTTACTACATTTTGTAGAGGCAGGTTTTCTGGACCATTACCTTTTCTTATCTCTCAGTCCAGGCCTCACACAAGTCTATGAAAAAATACAGGGAGCAGTGAAACCATCTTTTTGGAGGCCACAGGCTGGGAGAGGATGAATGTTTAAGTTTGGCTTGGAAACAGCGAGAGCTGCCACAGTCAAGATCACTGGGGACATTTTTCTCTGGTCTTTGACTTTGCACATGGGAGACACAATTGATGCCCTGTACTCCTTTCCCCAGCAGTAGATTCTTGTGTCTCCTTAGTCCTAGCTTCCTCAGTTCAGCAGATGATTATAAGGCTAGAGCTCAGGGACATCTCTGTGTATTGTAAGAGTAATTGGTGCTTCTGTAATTTACTTTATTGTGATGGATTGGGGAGATAGCAGATTCATTTTTTCCTAGTTGTGCTCTGTGTACTAATAGCAGTGTGGTGACATGTCAGTGAGGATGCTTCATCATGATGTAATTAGTGCACGTACTAGCCCTTTAGACCAGCAGCCAGCTGTGGCTCATTAGGATCTTGGCTGAGGGCTGCATTTCATTTATGTTCAAACCCCAGTGGCATATCCAGGTAGGACATACAGGGTTTCTGGACCTGCCAGTAACAGCAGCCAAATGTCCCTATGTGAGTGCACAGTCCCTAATATCTGTGATATGAATTATCCCCTGAGACAAGCTTCCCACTGATGCTCCTGTAAGGGTCACTAGTGTGTTTCTGCCACAGTTATTTTCTTGTAAGGAAGAGAGCACTGGCCCTTTTGTTCTAATGCTTTTTTCTGTGCCAATGCTTGTTCTGGTGGAGCTGGAAAAGCCTATGTCTTGCTCTTTGCTCTCATCTGCCAAGTGTGATCTCCATGTAGGCAGCTCAGAGAGACAAAGTGCAGTTTACAGTGATCACCTGCAGCCATTGAGACCCCAGAGGTGGTCAAGGCAAGGGCAAACCCCTGCTTTCTAGTTTTTTACGTGCATGCTTACTCTGTGAGAGGTTGTACGTAGTGTGATCTTAAACCCTGCCCTAAACTCTCTGATGATCAGCCACAGGCACAATCACTGGCAATCCTCAGAGCTGGGACAATGGCTTCAGTAAGCAAGGGTATGCAAAAAAATTCATCACTCCAAAACCACTCCGACAACTGGGTGCCAGGTGTTTTCAGTGGGATCTGCATGCAAGGGGATTTCCTGCACAGTTGTGGCTCTGTAACTGCACTCTGAGGGTTTAAAGAGGATTTGATTTTTTTTGCTGGAATTGCTCCAGCTGAGTTCAGTAATTGAGATATTCCTTTGGCTGCAGTGGGGCACAATATGGAGTATCATTACATTTATTCTTGAGTTGGAAATCTAGGAAAATGAGCTGTTTAGGCAAGCAGCCAGTGTAAACAAATATCAGCATATGCAGCAGATAAGGCCAGACAATCGAATTACTACCTTCCAGGGAAATAGAAGAAATATATAGGAAACTACTCCTATCCCTTTAATAGACTTTTAAAAATTATTCCCTCAAGCTGCATATGGACAACTTTGAACCCATTGTTAACCTCTTTAAAGTGTGTATGGTTTCCTGGTACAGGAAGTAATAACCATAAAGCAAACAAATGCCTTAATTAAACCAGCACAAGAGAAGAGGCAAGGGTGATGTCATAATATTGCATTCAATGGCACTAGAAATATTAATGAAACAATAGTCACTAACAAGTAGTTTTAAGATGTGGCAACAACACACATGTAATCAGCCACTGTTTCTACTAAAAAAAAAGCATATTAAAAGATAACATTGCAAAGCTCCCCAGGGTAAACAAGGTGCCAGATGTCTTAGTTGAATAGTGTTGTGGTTAAGGGACAAGGACATAAAAGGGACATGAAAGAAGTTCCTGCTCTGCATGAGAAAGTGTAAAAGAAAAGGCATGAGGCATTTCCGGAGAAGTGAATTCCTGACTGCTGCACACAGCTGTGCTGTGCTACTCCCTGTCCATAGGAGCACGAACAGGGGACCAGAGGATAACATATTTGTTTGGGAGTGTTACTGTGTTTGGGGATGATACTGTATGTCATATCTTAATGCATACTGCATGTATGGTTTAAGACATACAGATCCTCTGACCTCAGCCCAAGGTGGGTGAGAAACATGTCCTTGTGCAGATGTGACTCAACATATCCCCAGTTGTATGACCACAGCTAAGAAACTGTCTGGAAAAAGTCGAGAAAAATGAGAAGTAAAGCAGGGTTATGGAAAGAAGAGTCTGCCATGTCCTACATGGCATTTGCTCAGGCTATGACCTTTGACAGAGCATCTGGGTCTGTGCTGGTCATGTTTCACAGGATAACTCTGCAGTTGATGGACCTGTTTCTGTGCAAGTGACTGAAATGACTTAAGACCACATTTCTTTTCCCCACACTACATAGAGATAAGGTACTTAATATGGTTTTTCCATAAATAATTGTCAGGGGGTTAGGAAAAAGTGATTTGTTGGAACATAGACTGGAAGTACCTCAGCAGCATTTGATCTTGGCAGGAGGCATCACAGTGACAGAGGCATGTTCTCTCCCTCCCTTCACATGTGGGAGGGCATGAAACATCACTTCCTAGAGCAGTGACAGCCTGGTTGCCTTATAGCTGCCCTCCACCTTTCCCTGCTTGGTCTCAAGGTTTCAAACCTGCATTAGCCTGAAAACATCACGGGGAAAATCTGAAGTTTAATTGGCTATGGTGCTTGCTTCATTGTGCAAGTGCGGTAGAAGTGTTTCAGGGAATTCAGACTCTTCCTCTGTTACAAAGGGAAGTAGAAAGTAATGTAAAAAAGAGGATCTTTTTAATGGTGTGATGAACCTCTCTGTGGTTTTTGAATCAATGAGAAGCATAACAAAAATGTTGAAGGATAAGTTAGAGCTCACTCTATATCTACATCTTTTGGGTACTGTTTTCTATTGCAACTAAGCTTCATGTGTCAAAAAGAAAGAATATTTTTTTCTTATAGTTTTTACCTTTAGTGGCAACTGGGCCTGGAGAACCATGTCAGTAAATCAAAATTGTATCACACTATATTTACACGTACAGTCTGTATTTCTCCCACTGCGATCTGAAAAGTTCACAATTTTTTTTGTTGTCCATGCCTGTTGGAAGATCAAAAAGGTCTGATAAAATACATATACAAGCAATTTCTGCTCAATTCAGACCACAATAGCCACTAGCACACAAATAGGTAACTATTTGGAAATGCATGATCTGTAAGCAGCTTTAGAGACAACATATACCAGACTGTACTATATGGCTGGCCATTTTCTTCTTGCTAAATGATACAGTTCTGAACTCATCCTCTCTACTTAAACTGGGAATTACAGTGTGTACTTGAATTATCTCAGTGGCTGGTGTAGTGTTGGAGGGAAAAGACCAGATAATTTGAATTACCCATTTAATTCTCTGTCTTCAGTAGAGGTTTGCTTTAACTTTTTGTTTCTTGATTTACTTAAAAATAATTTTGTTTTTACATAACATGTTCCTTCTAAAAAGATAGTTTCAAATACTGAAGGCAAAAAACCAAAAAATAAAATCAGATTACGCAGGAAGTCTTTCAAAATATGAAGTAAAAGCTTCAGGATTTTTACACACTCAGATGGAGGTGTTACTATCATAGACATATCATCATCAAGAAAATCACAATTCTGGGAAATGCTATGACTGTTGCCACTTTGATTTTTTTTTTTTTTTTTTTTTCCTAATAGTAGATCAGCCAGTGTTTTGATTGCATCACTTTTTTATTTCGAAAGAAAATTTAGGTCAAATTTTGAGAAGCAGCATAGAGCTTTTCAAGCCCACATATAGGTCAGAAGTAGCATCACAGGAATTTACTCCCTGCATATGTATGTCCTTGTGCATATGTGAATTGTTGGGAGATGTGTTGTACAGCTTATCCTTGGCTTCAGGACTGTAATGCAAGGCTTTGGTTTCTTCTGTGCTGAATAAATTGACTATCAAGCAGTACTCCACTGGACTATATTGGAACCAGTTACTGCTCCAAAGCAGTGCTAGATCATTTTGAGCAGGGAAAACACTGCAGGGTGTTTTGTAGATGATACAGAAATTAAGTAATAACTGTTATAATATAATTTCGGGGAGGGGGGAAGCTGAAAAAAACATATCATGTCACAAGTAAATGTTAGTAGTTTTATTTTGATCAGCAGTCCAAGAGCTTCATAGAGATGAAAGATATATAGATATGAAAGAAAAGAAAACTGAAAGGGGAAATTCATGGTCACATTTATACCATCCCAGACCTGCGTTGACATCCATTAAAA
>VWYO01011008.1:14883-47901 GCA_013400275.1 Rhadina sibilatrix
AAAAAAAAAAAAAGAAATATGTCTCTGTGTAGCTATGCAAGGCAAAATATGCTTCTTACAGCATTTGCTAGAGTGTAAGTTTTTTTATGTCATAGTAGACTAAGAAATATAAGCTCTTAAATAGAAAGGTCCCTGGCAGTGGTTCCACATTCTCACATCAAAATATAATTAGAGATAATTTAAAGTAATTTTCAGAAAAGGAACAGATGCCAAAATGGCTTAAGATTACCATACTGTGATGTTACAAATCAGGTAACCAGTTAGGACACTGGATATTAAGGTTGTTCTCCAGCTTATAGCTCTGTATGTCTATCCCACATGATGTAGAAACCTTAAGCTCATGTGGTGTGTCTTTACAACTCAATATAAGGTCTCATAGGAATGCACACACAGCATCACAGGAAATAAGAAAGGATCTAGGTATCTGCTAGTATGCCACAAATTTTTGGATAGCTTGCATCACTGTGAGGAGTCAGGAAACAAACTCTTGTGAAGAGCACAGCAAAACTGAGACTGCTGGGAAGGACATGCTTTGCATCACTTGTGTCCTCAAACCAAGACTGTTAGTCTCCTTCCCAGGAATATTCTGTTGCTAGCCAGCCCTTACCTATGTATTCAAATCCAGTCCATACTTTTGCCTTAAGATTTGCACTCAAATTGCTATACTACAAAGGTCTGGCAGAATCCTACTTCTATGCTGAGGAGAGGCATGAAACGGGTTCTTGGGGTGCCACATCATGAATTGTCACTATTTCACCAGAAGTTCCACTTTAATTTTGACTGACAGCAAGGTTTGCCATGGAACAAATGAGAAATTCTTTGGAGTTCCAGCACAACAGTGCTGTGTATGTTGGCTGGTGGGAAGTGTTGAGGAGCAGGGAAGCTGAGCTGTGTCGCAGGGCTGGTGTGTGTCCTCCCCCACAGTGCCCCCTCCACCTCGGATCACCCTTCCAGGAAGGCTATGTGAACCCCATGAACTTCTCACTTTGGGACAGAAACAGCATCTGTTGAGTATTTTCTTGATTCTGAACACTGCAAGGTCTGCAGTTTTTCAGCAACTGTTTTAGTAGAGAAGGGGGAAAGTCTTCAAATCTTTTGGGAAATCTCCGGACAACAATTTCTATTAATATTTTTTGAGGAAGTCTTGAACCTCTCATTGACTAGGATAACATTCCCATAGTGTGTTCCAACTTCTGCAAAAACCATTAACACAGATTTCTTTGAGCAGCACAGCTCTATCAGCTAGAATAAAACATTTGCCATGCAGAGTTATCTCATTGGCTCCATATAAATTGAATGTGTCACAGAAGATTTGGAAGGGCACAGAAGTCTTTTACCATACTTCATTTTACCTTTGAGATAAATGTGGGATTTTTCTAACTATAAAATGCTGGGGGTTTATCTCACCTTTCAGCAAGTACTTCAAATGTTGTACTTGGATCAAACATTGTACAGCTTTGAACAAACAAAACTAAACCTCAGGAGAATGTGTTGCATGTTCTACATTCTCTACAGCAAAACAGCAGAAGGACAATAGGTAATCGAAGCTTTGTCACAGGGCAGTATATGGGCAGCAGGTGAGCTTTCAAGTATTGCAGCCAGGTATTCCAGAATGAGCTGTAATTTGGAGGCAAAGATTCTCAGAGTATCACAGATACCTATGAAAAATGATGTAGGCACTGAGGTATCCAAAATGAAGGGCTACTTTTCGAAAATCTGAATGTCCTTGCTTTATTTTTCGAATTATAAAGGTTTCTGAAGTGAAAAATAGAAGGGATAACAGAGACTCTGATCACCTTCACACTGTCACATATTAGTGAGAGACAAAAGGCAGTAGAATGATACAAAAGAGAGCTTTGGCCAACTCCTATCTTTGATGGGGCCTGACAGAGAGAAGTGAATAAAAAATACACATATCTCTATTTATATTATATGCTATGAATGCTGCAATTGTTAAGAACTTTGCCTTCTGATGACAAATCACAGCCTTTGTAAGTATCTTGTGCTACCTTCAGTAACATCAGTTACACAACTTCAGAATAAATCAGTTTTTCCTGAAATTTAGTACAGATTTATTGGATTCCTCAAAGTCTCTAACAAGAAGTAAACCCAATATAAACCCACCAAGAAGTATTACAAAGATCTGCGCTCTGAAGCTTGTTGGTGGCAGTGTCCTTCACCTGTGATTCACTGTAGAGAGCTTAATGCTGCAATACACATTTTCAAGGTTCATAGTGGCAGTTCCCCAAAAGACATCACTTAGCTGACCCCACTAGAACCTACTTATTATTGCTTAGTTGCTGAATCTATTATAGAGAGGCAGCATATCCTTCAGCTTCCAGATGATGGAGGTTGCTCACTATCTTTTTATGGAGATACAGTACTTCATAAATAGTAGTGCTTTTAACACTGTTCTTATATGTGTTTTTAAAATCAGCAAACTGGTGCTGAATGTATGCAGCCTATCTATGTTACTTCATTCCTTTCACTTGTGTACACCTAAAATTTGGTGTGTTCTACTTTAATCACTTAGTTTGATGAATCTCATTAAAAATAAATCAGACTGTTGTCTTCTAGCTTGCTTACTGTTATAATACAAACATAATAAGAGAAAAATTCAAATCAGGTAGTTTTGAAAAAAGATTACAGGCAAGATTTAACACCAAAAGAAAAAATATAAACAATAATGACATAAATATCATTGATTTTACTTGTTTCTTAATTATAAGATCTGGTTCAATTTTTGGTTTCATATGTCTAAATCCAGAGAATTTTTACTAAAATCAAAATACCAGAAGTTTTTTAAAGTTCTTCTGTCAGCTACTTTGGAGTTGGGCTGTTTTCCTTATGTACAAGACAGCTTTCACATTAGCTGTAAGCACCTGCTTTGGTAAAGCAATTAAGATAGTGTCTAGAGGTGCTCTTGAAGGCCACACTCATCTCTTGGAGAAATTAATTTAGTTTATTAATGTCAGTGTGTTGAAGTCCGAGAAACAGTGAACTGTACATTCTGTATTCTCCAGCAGTCTGCAAACAGATTGCACTCCCATTAAGATGTTGCATGTGGCAATCAAACCTTCCACAAATTATACTTCCAGAAAAACTAATTTTTCAATTTCAGAGTAATGTAATATGTGATCAGTGCAGTATTCTCTTCACACAGCCTGGCTGTTCTCCATTGCCTGTCTCTGGTTAGTTTCCGCACAGGACTGCTGACAGTGTAATGACACATGCCCCCCTACATTACCATTATGCTTGTGAAATCTCTTCTGCTCTCTGGGGACAGGGAGGTGCAAGCAGCAAACCATGAAATCTTCCTGCACTGTTTCATGGAACATTCCTCTGAAAAGCTGTAAATCCAGAAAACTGCCAGTCTCTGTGAAGAATATGGGTCTGTTCAAATACAGTCTGATTAGTCAGTCAGAATTTTGATTAAATCCTTCTGTCTCTTCTTTGAACTGTTTCTCTCATAGGTGATTTCTAAACTTGTACAAATGAGCTTTGTCGGTAACACAAGTGGTAACATGACTAGTGAGGACAAGCAGATGTGAGACCACCTGAGTGTATGAGCAACTTGCCAAGAGAGAAACAGATATGAGGTAAAACTGTGGCTCAGTTCCCCCAAGAATACAGTCAAGAACAATGATTTGTCCTGTGAGCCATGATGAGTTTTAAGGGATATTTTTTGAGCTGCTCACCCCACCCTTTCTTTTTTTCTTATTTTAAGACAGGCAAAATACAGGATTTCAACCCTTGAGTCCTACTTGCCTCTTGGAGCAACCTGTCTCTACATTCTAGGCTCTGATATAAATGAAGGCATAGGCAGAAAAAGAATGTTTGCTGCAAAGATAATTTTGTTGCTGCACTTACAGAGAAAGCAAATTAGAAGTAGAGGACGAAAGAATGTGGAATGATAGGGCTCTTGTTGAGACTTACAGGTCTACTGCCTAAAAGACATGATCAGACCTTTAAAAATAAATATGGACGATAGCAGTTTAGATATGAATGATCAGGGAGATAAAATGACCCATATGTCCAGCAATATGAATATTATCTTGATATCAAACTCAGAATCTGTGGGAGGAAGCAAAACATCAGGAAAACACATCAGGAAAATATCAGTTTTATCCAAGTCGTGTGAAATACAATCTGATATTTGTGTATCATGTCAGACAGAGACACCAAATGTAGGAATGATGTCAAGGGCTATGAATTAAGGAGAAAGAGAATACTTGGTAATCACTTGTGATTGATACTCATTAGTTAATCATAAAAGTGGACCAACCAATTCAAAGGAAGAAGGAAAGTGAAAGGCATGGGTGTCAATGGGGAAAATATTGAAGACCAATCTAGAACACAGAAGCAGGGATCCCTTATATTTAATTTACAGCAGAACTAAGAAGAGCCAGAAGAAGATGTGTGCTCTGAGTGAAAACTGTGTTGAAAGTTGTCCCATCACACCAGACAGATCATATTGTAAATTCTACAAAAACCCCACAAATCTCCCTGCCTCATTACTCTTAAGCTTTCCCCCCCAAAATAATGCAAGTTTTGTTTACTGGCACCCTTATAGTGTTTGGCAGAAGTAGATATTTTCAACACGCTGGCTGGTAGCTGAAAACTCTTGGGATTTGTTTTTATCTATGTAAAAATTCCTTTTAATGGAGTGGGGGCAGATCTATCAATATGGAGAAGTGCCATGAGTTCCAGCTCATGCATGTTTGCCTCATTATCAGAGAAACACCAAACTAAATTATATTAGTGAATTTTAAAAATTGATGTGGCATGAAGAATACAAAGCAATAAAACCCTACTGTCCCAGCTTGACTAAGAGAATCAGTTTCTTGGTGTGAAGTTTTCAGCCATAAATGATACATTTATGTGGCCAGTGGGTCTCTGTCTGCTCCTAATATAGACCCCTGGTCTCAAAGAGAATCAATCAAAGCCTGCAGAAATCAAGATGAGTCTTTTTACTGCCTTAAACTCTGGCCTTGTATTTGTTGATATAAATGCAGCAGCTGGAAAGCATATATAAACTGCTGTAAATTGGCAAGATCTGCAAGCTAGCTCAGAAAACCAGGTGATTTATATTTTACATGGAAATATCCTGTGCTGATTGGTAAATACTAATCAATCCAAGCTGCATACATGCCATTGCTTACTAGGGAAACAATTAAAAACAGGTTCCAGCATTTGCTGGACTCTGTTACCAACAAGTTTTTGCTTCAGTTCTCAGCATGTCCTGCATTCATGGGAAGAAGTTATTCAAAACAGGAAAGTATTCTTTCTCACTTAATTATGGTGACAGTGAAGTACATTTGTTTAGTTTCCTTCTGAAAGTAGTTCTACATACTTTCATATCAATGCTCTAAATACTGACATTTCTTACAGTCTTTCATAAGGTGTTAGTAAAACATGCATTCCTAAATCACAAGTCATGCATATCAGCTGATACCTAAATCTTGACAAATTAGTTTTCAACTCAAGCCATACAAGAAACTGTATGTTCCAATTCTTACCAACACAGAAATAAGCTGTGTGGTTATTAGAGGACAAAAAGTCCTCTGCCTCTTAGGCAATTCCTTTCATCATAATGGTGAGCTCTCCAGTGTGCTGCCTTCTGGAAAAAATTGTTATTTCTCACACAATATATATATTTTGTACTTACAAAATATTGGACTATATTTTAGTCCATCTGACCAAAAATTAATACTGCCTCAATGGACCTACAGGGCTTCAAACACTGTGCTTTTGTTATGTTGGTCATTGTTCCAGTGGTGATGCATTTCCCATAGAAAATAAAGAACTTTATTGGGTCTGAATGGCCTTGGATACGCAAAGTTTCTGGAAAATCAAGGTAATGAGAAGTCAGCAGCTTTCATACTAACCAGCATCAGGTAGGCCCTAGTGGTTTGCACTGGATGTGCGGTTTTGTCCTCAAATATCCCTGAAATACTTGCAAGACCCATTGTCCTGAGAAGCTCTTACCAAGCAGTGTCATTGTAAGAGGCTGTTGTCAAAGTGTGGAGTCTTTCCTCACTCATCTTACTGAAATTTGTCTGAAACATCTGGGAATTGATTGGTCCCTACCCCAACTTTTCCTGGTACTTACCCCAGCTGTTCTCTGACATTCTTCAGACTTCCAGATGATTTTTCTTAGTTTTCCTTAAGTCACCGTATCAACTTCTTTGTGCTCATTCCTTTTCCTGGACATTTACACTGAAAGTCTTCTCACATAGCCCTTCCCTGCCAAGCTTCTTCCTTTCCTTTCGTTATCTAAAGCACTTCAGAATGCCTTCAGGTTCTGGCTCCTGTAAGGATAATTTGGCAGAAAATAGAATTTTCATTTCACTTCAAGCTCATTCCTCCAAAAGACTTAATAAGGAAGTAAAGCAAAGTACAAAATGAGTTAAATGTTGATTTTTGATTAACAGACTCACAGTGGTAGGATATTGAATGATCAGAGCTGTAAAAATAAAGTTGAATTTTAAATTGTAGGATATTAATAATTTCCAAAATACTTAGACAAGATGCTTTCAGTCCTTTCGAGAATGGACTCAACCCTAAACCCTAACCGATGACTGAAATAAAGTAAATATTTTTATTGGAAAGTAGGACACTGAGACTCTTTATCTTTAAATGTTAGATAATTATATCTCAACTAAAATAAAATTGTATCTTATAATAAGCTTGCTTAAAATAGAATAATCACCATTTCATGAAATAGAAGACAGGAACCCAAGCCCATGGTTTTCCTATGATTTTCAGAGTCTTTTATTTACGCTGATTATCTGAGACCTGGAAATTATCTGTTCAGATGTTTTAAGAAGGTGCACAGTATACACACAGGTTACAGAAGATCAAGGCCAGTTATCAGATTTCAGTACTCCAAATTATTTACTAACCTAGCTTTGTACTAAACACTTAAAAATGTACTGCCAATGATTACGAAAATTTTTCAAGAATAAGGTCACTCCTTGGATTTCTAGAATCAGTCAAAATTTACACTTAAGTTTATAATGCAGCACAAATGTATATGTATGCAGGGATTCTGATAAATAATTAGCAGCAGTTCTTAAATTTTATACTACATTTATATATTTGAATCTCATATATCTTCTTAACAGCTACCATTACAGAACCTACATTCTTAATCACTGTTCAAAATGGAATCTACTAATCACTGGATGTCAAATCTCCCTTCTGACAGTGTTCAGTATCTTTCAAATTCTGCTTGACATAAGAGACTTACTCATTAGCTTCAGCTTTAAATCTTGCAAAAGAGTCTGATTCTGTCCTCAGTGAAGGTAGCAAAAATGCCACAAACACAAAAAAACCAGAAGTACCAGCTGGCCATTCATTAGAAGACTGCTTAGCTAGAAGGGAGACCATCTTGCATTGAATGGTTTGAGGCATAGCAATGTGATTTACATAGAAAAAATCCAACTGGAAAAACCAGGAAGTCCTATGACAGTGCAGATTGCCATCCCAGCCCCCATCAAATTCAAAATAATATTCCATAGTTGTCCCTTTGTCCACTTTTACTGTTTTTGAAAACACAAAATTATTATTTACTGTTTCCTTAAATTTCAAAAAAATATGAAAATCCTTCTAGCCATTCTATTTAATGGGTGATGGGCAGGATTTGTGATATAAGTATGCTTTTCTACAAAACCTCAAAGTGTTCTGTGAACATGAGGCATAGGCAGTTATTTAGAATGATAAAACTCCTTCCTACACCCAAAAATACGACAGAAGGCTCTGGAGTAACTTCTCTGGCTGATGAGTTACGAGGGAAAACCTCTCCTGACACTTCACCTCAGTATTTGTGAATGGTGCCTTGCAATGCAGAGATATTCTGGCTGCCTTGGCCATCTCTGGTCCCCCCTCTCTGTGAAGGAAGTCTAGTGAGCAACAGCTTTGGTAGTGCTGAGGTTGCTTGTCTGTGCCCACCACTCAGTGTAAACCCTCTTAGCTAATATTTTTGTAAAGCTGCCATCTTCATTAGATAGGGAAATATTGCACCAAGCCTCTCCCATCATCAGAAGGAGGGGAAAGCAGTTCCACTGTAAGGAAAATCAGACTGTTGCTCAAGCTCTCTGAAGAGACCATCCCCCCCTCAGGGGACTCAGTAGTCATGCTCTTGCAGTTCCTCTCACACACACACACCCCATCACTTTTCCAATTAAACTACAGCAATTGCAACAATAAGTTCTTGGTGCTTCAGAATTCATTGTGCCAGTTTTCCATCCCAAAATTTCTCTCTTTGCAGGCTGCATTGCTTGTCTGCTTATGCTTGCCTGTTTGACTTCCTAAAGTTTTCTCTCCATCTTGGGAAAAGACAGGAACTAATTATACCAAATACCTCACACACAGTTTCCAGCTTCTGTCTTGCTTTGAAAATCTGTAAATATCTTCTCTCTCAGGAAAANACACTGTGTCTGAAATTTCAATTATATATATTTTGTTATATATTATATAAAAGCAAAGAAAAAAAATGCAGTCATGTAGGCTTTTGGAAAGAGCTTTTTATTTTGGTTGATGCAATCAGATGTCTTTTAAAGTTAGGCTGTGATTATAGGTTATGCATGGGCAAGCACAGAAAGAATCCCAGCTGCCCAGAGCAGCACAGGCTAGTCAGATCGTGGCTCTGTGTGCACATAAGTAATCAGGTCTAACCATTGGCTTTATTCCTGCTTCTTGCATAGATGCATAGAGAACAAAGAGGGAACAAGAGCTACCTTTTTCTAAAGGTTTACAGTTGGAAAAAAACCCATAAGTACTTCAAGAGAAAAAAGTGGAAAATGTTCTTTTTAGACATTACTGCAATTGAAGCATAACTTCAGTGCACTTTGTGAAAGTTGTGTAACTATGCATACAATCTGAAACAGAAAAAAAATTCCTTTCCCTATATTTTCGGTAGCTTCTCTTAGAGAAGTCATGTTTCTTTCATGTGAAAAAGAAGCTTATTTCACCTTCTTCACAGGAGGAATATTTCCAATTCTAAAGAGAAATCAGAGAGAAGATACAGAAACACACATTTTAAAGATTGCAAAGACAGACTTTTAAAAATATATGTTAAAATTGTGTCAGAATCAATTCTGTTGCAAAACTTTTACAAACCTCATGGGGATGAGTGTTTTCCTGAAGATTTTGACAGTCATCAGTAAGTTATACTATTCAAGGCCAAATCATTGTGGTAGGTACATGCACTAATAGGTATCAACAGCAGCTGTTACAAAGGTTGGTTAAATTCAGTGCTCATTTGGGCATTTATCTACATGATGTTGTGTATCTATAAATCCTTGTAAATTTTTGTTCTGAAATTATGCTTATATAGTATACTTCACAATAGGTGCCTGGATCTGAGATCTTGTAATTCATTTGTGAGATACATTTGTGTTAGAGGTGCGAATTCAATAGCATGGAAATGACTGAATAGTTTCACTTTTACTGTGTGGAAAAAAAGCCCTGGGAAGCCAGGCTCTCTCAGTAAATTTTAGTAGCTCATCTCACCACTGTCCTACCAGTCAACAATTGTTGATTGCCATTATGATGGTAACCATACGTCCCTTGCTTTAAACCAGCACTTAGGGAAAGCTTCAAGAATCTTTATGGAAGAAGCTGTCCCTTGAGGCAGATGATTTTTTTTTCCTAAATGACATGATAAAACTGATAAAAACCTCACCATAAGAAGTTGTGGAGCTTTTAAATAGCAGATGGTCCAACATGATTTGTTATTGACTAAGTGCACCCATGAATTCTAAAATACATATAAAAGCACATCACCCTTTGGTTAAAGTACAAATATAACCCATGAACTTATCTCACTGCTCAAGCAGCATTTAATGTCTGCTAAACAACAGATGTTGAAACATATGGAGACATGGCTAAAGGCCATAAAAATATAAATAATCCTCAAACTTTTCTGTTATTCTTTAACTATATTGGTTCCATCTGACACACTGAAAATGTCTGCCTGGGCATAGGGAAACCTGACTCCCTATTAAGCATGAGCTGTGTGAAGAGATCATAGTACAAGTTGTCAACATCAGGAAGTAGTAAAGCAAGGACTTAGGAAAGAAAAGAGAATAGGAATCACTAACTTGGGAAGAAAAGATATGGCTTGGGTCTTGAGAACAATCAACAAGAAACAGACTGAATGGAAAAAGTGATCTAAAAGTGATCAATGAGAGCATAGAATTAAAGACTGAGCACTGTCCTTTGAGCACCACATTTGCACAGAGAAATCTAAAGCAAAGCATCTGTTCTGTGTGCCTCTGCTTCCAGCTAAATCTGCTTATTTGCTGCTGTTGCTTGGGAGAGGAAAGGGAATAGGCCTTTGTTGCTGCAAGCATTTCAGTTTAACTTGGTTCAATTTCACTTATTTTTTGCCTTGGGATCTTCTCTTTCTAAATGTCCTCTCTCTCTCACCAGTCAGCAGGAGAGAGCTTGTTTCTCAGGTATCACACTTCTCCTCATTCCCTTTTGTTGGCTGCACTCTATTCCTTAAAAAAACAGAAAAGATGATTTAGCCCAGGCCTGCACATGTGAGTGACTATTCTGTAAGTGCTGCACCATGACAGTTAGTGGTTGCCTTCAGGGTACTGGGTTCCTCAAAATATTTGGCTGCTTTTGACTCCCTGAAGGAAGACCAAGATGTGAGGTAGGATCACACCACTATCTGCATATGTGAAATTACCTCATTTACATTAAATAGCGGGAGCTGAGACAAGCCCAGAAAGGTCTGGGCACCATCTGACTGCCGCTTTTGATGTTTCAGCCTTGCCTATACAAGTTCTTTCTGGTTACTATTTCTCATAGCATGTGTATTCTTTATGGGCCACAGACACAAAAATTAAAGGCTAACTTTTTTCTTGCATTGAATTTTGGTGCCATATGCTGCATTAGTCCACAGAGTGAACTTATTCAGAGCAGTGACAGCTAAAAACAAGACTGGTTGTGGATTGGTGAACAGCACTTATGAGAAAACACTAAAATAAGACCACCAAAAAAAAATGACCCATGCTCAACTTAAAGAAATAGGCCCTCATTTTAAAATAAAGTGAAGAACTACTCATAATTCAGGAAAGTTTTACAGAAATTAATAAATGCTTTTCTCTCCTTTGCAGCTGCACACAGAGAGGTGGGAAAGTAATGTGTAGCACATGGGTCACCCTTCTGTCTGTCTGCATTTCTAAAGCATATTCAGAGCCTTGGTCCATTAAAATCAACAGCATGGCTATGCAGAACAGAACAGCAAAATAACTTTGTCCCATGGCTGGATTTTTGAGGGATTTTCTGACTAGTATTTGTTCTCAGAAGGTTTTTTTTTTTTTTGGTGTTTTTTTTTCTTTTTTTCTTTTTTTCTTTTTTTTTTTTTTTTTTTTTTTTTTTTTTTGGGGTTTTTTTTTTTTTTTTTTTTTTTTTTTTTTTTTTTTTTTTTTTTTTTTTTTTTTTTTTTTTTTGTTTTTTTGGGGTTTTTTTTTTTTTTTTTTTTTTTTTTTTTTTTTTTTTTTTTTTTTTTTTTTTTAGGAGGGATAATCTGGCAACATCTATTTTTACTGAGCTCCATAGTTTTCTGCTCTGAGTACTATGAACACCCACATACATTTTTCATTCATGGAAACTGTGTGAAACTGCTTCCTGCTTCTCTTTATCCTACAGCTCCCTGTGTCTTCATTACCACTAGTATTAAATCTATGCGTATTCATTAACTAAGAGCTAGAAAAATCACAGATTCACAGGGAGTAGAAGTTTCTCACAGAGATCTAATGGTTGAAATGTAAATCTGTCTGCTGCTGAGATGTAAATTCACACCCAAGTGCAGCCAGATCCCTGGAAGGCATTTGGAGTTACTGCTGCTAATCTTATTTTTCCTCCTCTTTGCTGGGTTGGCAATGTCAGCACCGCAACTCTGCCAAGCATTGGAAGGAATAACTGAGTTTTTCAGTTTGTCTTCACAGTCAAAGTTTGGTATGAACATGGATCCACGAGGAAAGACCAGATACACATATATCTCAGAATCTATTTTGGGACTCAATATTCTTAAAGACACAATGTTTATAGTATGAAGATAAAAGGAGATAACCGAATTACTGGCTGTGGTGTGAACAACAGGAGATATTACTTAGCTTGAGTTATTGAATCATTATAGAATATATTAAATGTTGAAGGTAAGCTGGAGAAACTCCAGTCAAAACACTGGAAGTGATAAGAAATGAAGAAAGATGTCCTGCAAGGAAATGTTGAGGACAAAACTACTATTTATTTCATGTAAAGACACAGGGACATGATAACAGTTTCTGATACGTAAAGCCTTGCTGTTGAGAATCTGGTGACCTACTGCTCTTTTATAATCATTGGAGAAGGCAAAAAGTAAGTTTGAATAGTCACAGTAGCGATTTATAATAGATGTTACTTTTTTTTTGGTGTCAGGAAAACGGACTGAACTAACTAGCTCAGCAGAGAAACCTGGGGATATCTGGAGCATAATTCATGTTATATGGGTTTGGATAACTTCTTTAGAATAAGGCAAATCACGCCCTTGGAAGTACCCGTTTCTCCCTGTGGACTCTGAAGCAAGCCTGGGGTGACTAACTCTGATGTAGTCATCCTCCTCCCATCAGATGAATCCCCACACCAGATGTCCAGCTTGGCTTGATACTCCCAGAGCACAGGGGCCATCTTGGCACTGTGACAAAAAATAAGGATGTTATTTTTTTCCTAAAGTTTTGTCAGGATACCAGATTTTCCCTGTCTCTTCCTGTCAAGCTGCAACCCTGAGAACAAATTCATTCCCAGCACCGTAGCAAAGGAGATGTCAAGACCTCTCCCGTCCTGCCCTTGACCCCACCACACAAGCCATCACAGGATGGGGGTGTTCCCGCCTACCTTACGCCCCTTAAAAAATAATAGAAAAAAGAAACAGCTCTCAGTATTTTTCAGAGATGATCAGAAAAGCATTACTTGGTATGATTCATCCCACTTTTGTGCTGGAACTAAAATGAAGCTCATCAAGAGAGATCCCATTTTTTCTGCTGTCATAGTTAGTAAGATGAATTTTATGGAAAAGACAACAGAATACTGAGTTTCAATATCACAAAAAGGTTACCGATAGTAAGAGCTGATCAGACTGGAGTAGAAAATGATCCAAGAGATCAAGGAGAGACATCAATAAAATGGATTGAGATTATCATGGAATAAAAACTGCGAGTAATAATCTCAGGAGGACCTTGAGAGCCTGAACCAGAAGTAATCTTTCCAATGGTTAGAGTCAACAGGTTTTAGGTTACACTGACATAAAATATATTTTCCTCACACACCAGTAAAAAGACGCCCTTTAAAACAATAGTTTTCAGCTAAGTAAAATTCCTGTTCATAAAACAGTTACTGTCTCTTTGGTAGTTAATATGACAAATTCTCATTGTCTGACTTGCTGTAATGTTACAGAATACTATGACTCACCTGAGGATAGAGCCCCCACAGGTACCAGTTTTTTATTTAAAGCAGTTTTCCTCAGCATTTAAAAAGCTGTTTTCCAAGACAGACATTTATTTTTTCCAGCTTTTCAGAGCTCCAGGTAAAAATTGAATTTCTTTTGTTCTACAGCCTTCCAGAATATGGTTAAGCACTTGAAGACTAACTCATTGCAAGTCAGGGTGGGCTCTGATTATCTTCCTGGGTTTCCATACTTCCTTCCCCCTCATTTGCTGCCCATTCTCCAGAGACTGTTGCTTACATGGAAAGGCTTTGGTGCAGCTGCTTCCCAAAACTAATTTTGATAAATGATCCTTGTCAGCACAGATGCTCTAGGAACAAGTCAGAGCCAGGAGTGGTTACAGGGGCATTGGAGATGGCAGCTTTTTGATGCTGCTCAGTCAAAGTCAGGGCACGATAAATTCAGCATAACAAAAAGCACACTTGTTAACTGAGCATGGAGGAAATGGGACTGAGCAGAAACATGAGGAATATGACAATGTCCTTTCCATCCTTATAGCAGAGCCCTTGCTAAACCTACCAAGAGCTTGCTCCTGAGCTTCTCACTCCCTGTTGGGACAGCTGCCCCCAGACCCATGGCAGTTTTACTTGAAGGAGGGTTTTGGGATGAGGTACAGTACAGACATTGATGCTGGTTGATGGGGCTTTTTCTCCGAGGAAGAGCCCAGTGCAGCCAGCTCAAGGAGCAGTGATGGTCCTTTCTGTGTAGGGTGTATTTGTGACCATTTACACTGACACCAACAGCTTCCACTCAGTAATGAACACTAAATTCCTTGCCATTCCTAACTGTTTGGGGTGCTGGGCTGCCCCGGAACAACTCCCTAAAATCCTGCTGGCTTCACCAGGAGCTAGTGAGATAAGTTCTTCAGTAGTGAATATTGAAGTATCAAGACATAATACTACTTTTAGTTGTTTTTCCAGAACTGGTCCTGCGTTCTCCTCTTGAGGGTTTCAGGACTGGTAGTTCCAAAGAGCAATGCTCCCTTGTTATTCAGATATCTCAATGGAAAGATTCACATGCCCCAAAATGAGCATGAGCTTAAGTGGTTTGGTGGATGAAAGCCAGTTTGCTCAGCAGCATCCCTGTTGGATAAGGTGCCCACAAAATAGACAGAGAAGGTAGATTAAAAATCCATCCATCACACACAGCACATTTTACCTATCCAGGTTCCTGCTCAGACGCATTAAGGTTGTATTTTAATTTCTCAGATGCAAAGTCATTCTGCTTTTAGTAATTTCAAGCTCACAGAGGAAGATATGCTTTTAGGGAAACTCTCAGTGAGCACAAGATAACTATTGGTGCTCATAAAGGTATACATCAGGAAGATGTAGTGTTTGTAATAGAATGTATAGATGTAATAGAAGTATTAAGCACATTGGTCTTGAGTCAGAACCCACAGAAGGGTTATAAAGAGGCATAAGGCTTTGGTCCTGCTTCACAGAAATGAATGCTAGATGAGAACTGCAGTGCTTGTATTTGGAGTACAAAGAAGCAGCTAATTCAGCCATGACAAAAAAAAGGCCACAAAGGAAACAGTAGCAGCACTTTGTACTAAGATGCACTTCTACTCATCCCTAAAGTCCTGGGTTAAACTTTGCATTTGTTTTCCTTTGTGTTGACCTTGGATTTTTAATCACTTTCTCCAACTCTTCTTAGATGTCCTAATTACTGTTTTCACATATGCTTTTTTTTTTGTGTGTGTGAAGAGGCATCCATTATCAGGATTTTCATAGCATTTCCATGCAACAGGAAAAGCGTAGGTCTGATTGAAAAATTATTTCATTGGGATTCTGCTTCCATAGTCTCATGCTTATTTCAGTAGTCACTTGAGTAACTCCATTAAAAAGGCAACCTTTCAAAATGTGATGCCATAAGTTTTAGAGATATTTCACAAATATACATGAATTAAGTTCTATAAGTCATATAAGTTAGATAAACATAATTGTGGTGCTTTTGGAGCAGGTTTTTGCAACAGAAGAAGTGGAAGTAAAAGTGTGTGCAGTACAAAAACAAAGCAGCTCTGGAGTAAATTAAATAACAAATTGAATAACACCAAATTGAACCAAGGTGATTTTTTTTTCATTTCAAGAAAGACAACTGAACAGAAAACCTGGGAAACTGCATCCCATTCTTTAACCACTAAATAATATCCTCCAAATAATTTTTAAGTGGGATATTTTTGTTAAAGTTAGTCTATAGAAACAATAGACCCCACATGGAAATGAGAATTGCTAGTCCCTGAAAATTTGTCAAAATAAAGGCAAAAACTTGAAAAGGTAGTAGCAAGCATCTAAAGCCTAGGGGGAAAAAAATAACAAGATGAAAATAATTAGATTTTAAATTTCAGCTTAATGATGGGCAATGAAAAAATTAAGTGGATAGAGGATTAGTCAAGAGGCACTATTTCCCACAGTACATCGTGGTGGACCCAAGAAAAAGGCAGACCAGGGGCCTGTGATTCCCCTAATACACAGGTCACACAGGAGAAATAATTTGATTAGACACTTGGTGTAAGAGTATGCAGTAACAACAGTATATCATTCCCTCATCCTGTTTCTCACAGTGTATCACGTGGAGCTGGAGGAAGTGCTGGGATAGGTAAGTAACTGAGAAAGCAGAAAGGCATAAAATAGTGTTTCCATGGATAGACAGGAATGTTGGGGGTTCCTCTTCTTTTAGAGGGGGGATAGTAATTTTTTTGTTCTGTTTTCTTTCTTTTATAAATGAAGCTATCAATCCTGAACCCATGAAAACTGGATCCCAGACTTTCGCAGTATCTACATTTCAAAAAACAGCTGCACAATTGGACGAGAGAAAAAGGATGGTGTAGTCGTAACAATTTACAGCCTTCTTACAGCAGGTGATCATCCCTGAAGTCAGCTAAGGACTTAATCTTCTTAGGCAATCTGTAGCAATTCCAGATTTCTAGGAATCTCTTCCAAAATTTCC
The DNA here is from genome assembly GCA_013400275.1 of Rhadina sibilatrix. NCBI lineage: Eukaryota > Metazoa > Chordata > Aves > Passeriformes > Phylloscopidae > Rhadina > Rhadina sibilatrix. Next base: position 31,334 of record VWYO01011008.1, read on the forward strand.
TAGAACTGCCAAATATGAACTATGAACTGGCATTAGATTACCACCTCTTTAAGATAGCCCCAGATCCTGTGGGGCTGTTCTTCTGCTATGTATATCAAATTTGAGGGAAAGGATGGCCTTCGAATATCTATGCACATAGGGATTTTTGTCCCAGCTTTCTAAAAATAGAATGGAAAGCCATTGTCCTTACTTCTGGACGAATATGACCAGTAATGCTGGGTGTTGTGAATCAAATGCCAACCTTCATTATGTGAATATTTCACAGATCATAAGTAGGGCCTTATCAAGAAATTAATGTTATACATCTCCCTTTTCAGCCTTGCAGCAACAGTGATGCTCATTGGAAACATAAATTTTAGAGATTATAAACTTCAGAATCTGCACATTGAGATGCTAACTTATACATGCTCTAAAAACAGTTACTGCTCTTTATGGAATGATAAGATTTGGAATCCCCTGAATCCAAGAAGAAAGGGCCTCATAAATCTAAATGATGAAAGGAGAACAGAGAAAACCCAAGTTTTCTCATTAACAGCCAGAGATTTTTTTTTTTTTTATCAGCTATAAGAAGACAAAAATCCTTGCAAAGGCACCTGTAACCAGTTACAGCCACTCAAGACATGGGGTGGCTCTGGCCATGCAATGACCAGAGAGGGAAGGGAATACCCCTTCCAGATACACTTGCATCTGCTGACCTGTAAGCCTCAGCCCATGCGTGGTTACTCTTTACAAAGATGGAAGCCACAAAGTAGTCATTAGGACCAGTCACTTATTTTGTGTCATGCCAAGGTTTTAAACCATGGGACAGGAAATAAGGAGATGCTAGAGGTGGTGGGAGAGAAGAGTATCAGACTGAAGTATGCCAGGTGATAAGGATGTGAGGTCAGTTCTTTTTGGAAGGAAATAGTATACAGAATGAAGTATACAGATTGAAGAATATCATTCACATCTACCCATAAAGGAGCCCCAAGAATACATCTCTGCAGGAGACCAGAACAAAGCTTGTCTTGCTAGCACCTAAAATCATGATGCAGTTATTGACTGAGACAAAGGCAGAGTATTTTCAGCCACTGAAGATCTGCATCAAAACATTGTATCCACAGCTCCAGCTGTTTCCAAATTGACCAGATCAGGAGAATCAAGGAGCTGCATCCTCATTATTTAGACTAAAAGAGTAACACAAATTAGAAAGGAAAAAGAAAAGCAGAAGTGGAATTAAAATTCTTGATGTATTAAGGATGAATGATAGAAATTTTTATCTGCTTAGCAGAGGTGCCAGTTACAAGTATACCAGTCCCACAAAAGGAGTTAGAGACCTTTGAGTAGATAAATAACATCTTTGGAAAAAAAAGGAGTATAAGATAGTAAGAAAATGGGGAATCTGCTAAAATTGTGTTTGAAGAAATATTCTCTAGTAAGGTTAAATTTAATGAGATATTGGGAGTCATCATCACTCATTAGCTACAAAGCCAGTGATGAATATTAAACTAATTATACAGAACATTTCACACATCTCAAAATAATGCTCCCACTCCATTTATTTTCCAGCCTGAGGATGCTTGTGTCTCCAGTGCTATTCAATTATTGGACAAAATATTAAAGAATGCCCTTTCCCTTTTAATTTCAAAAGGTCTGTTTACGTTTACCCCTTGAACAAGTAATTTTGCGCAGAATTTACTTATGGGTTTTACAGAAATTTTCCAAGCAGTATCTGTTAAAAAAAATTACAATCATTAGTTTAGATCAGAGATTAGTTCAGATTAGTGCTTCTCTGCATTGTTTGCTTCTTTAAATGACATTCACGGTTCCAAAAATTTACATCACTGTTTTTTGCATCTGAACTTTCAAGTCTTGGGTAAAATTGACTTGTGCCATTTTATATTGGAAGTTCATCTCTTATAGCTTAGTCAGTGTTAAAAAGATGAGCTTTTCTCATGTTCAGCAAGTAAATGAAAATAAACTAAGCTTCATAACAGAGTACTTTTTCTGCTTCACATCCCTGTGTTTATAAACCAGAGGAAAAGGATAAAGCCAGAGAACATGCTTGTGAACACTGTCTCTGCCTCCTTGACTGAGGAAATATATTCATTTACCCTTCACAGGTTTTCACTTTCTGGTGATACTCTGGGATGCAAAAAAGTCTTTAGATATTCATATTACAATAAAGATCAGAGTGGGTGGGTTTTAATCTCTGTCAGACTGGGAGACTTNGGGATTCATCAATCTATTGTGGGTTAGCTCACTGGATTCTTCCATTCTTATAAGAGCAACAAAACACTTGCTAATTTGGCTTGATGTTTATCTGAAGAGCCAAAAATCCAATCTGGACATTTTGGGAATCCCCAAATGTGTATAACAATTTGGATCTGATATTTGTTGAAGATTTAATGCAATAGAGGCCCTTTAACTGTGATGTTAAAATATTGATTTACATTATGGAGTGCAGCTGTTTCAGAAACCGTACTCCCTGAGGCCAATTAGATGGACTGACCCAAACATCAGCAATAAACCAGACCTTTATTGTTTGGCAAAGTCTCACCCAGCTTTCTTTTTCTTGTTCCTCTGTCTGCTTTCAAAAAGCTGTTCTTATACTTGGCATTACAGATTTCTGGGTTTTCCAGAACAATCTGCTAATAGGATGAAGCTTCCTGCAAGGAGATACTCAGCCCTTGATTCAAGAGTAAACATTTTCCTAAACCCTGCAAAAATTTCTTAAGCCACATTAACTTTTCAGAGAGAAAACAAACCTAGCAGAAGCTTTTGTTAAAATTCCACTAAATGCTCATCATCAAAGAGTTGCAATGTGGCAGGAACACAGAGAGACAAAGTCTGTGATATGGTAGCTACTGCTCTTCATCCTACAACATATCCAAGACATCAATCTCAGGGAAATTCTGGAATAACCATACTCCTCTTCATATAGCATTTATTAGGAAAGTCTGAGAAACAACATTCTGTAGCCTAGCAGATAGGATGCTTTCCCTGAAAGAGAGTTCCTGGCTTTTTGTGAATGAATACGATTTCTGACTATAAAATTATTTGGTTTTAAACACACTCAGGTCCTCTGCTTCTTACACACAAAAGAAACATTATTTGCTAGGGCTGACAATAGGCAGGTAATCTACAAGCTCCCTGAAGCACAAGCTCTTAGGGGAGAGAAACTAAGAGATAAGTGTGTCAAAGAAAAATCCAGGAGATTTCTAAGGCTCTTGGCCACCCCTCTTCCACCATTGTGATGCTGCTCATCAGCTGTATGTGGCACAGCTGACAGGCTTTGTGACTAAGGCTGATTTAATCTTGCAACTACTTGGCATAGCTGGCAGCAACCTTATTACAAGTAGATGCCATCAGAAATATGTGAGCCACTAGCAGCAGTGCCCATGTGGGTGTTATATAGACATCCGAAAGCAAACGGGAAAAAAGCCAACCCAAGCCAACCCAACCAACAATAATTTCTGTTTACATTCCCCTTCTCTCTTCACATGAACAGTAGACTACAGCGTTTTCCTCAGCTATTTAGCAGTGGTTTTCCTCTTGGAGAGTCACTCATAAGGCTGTTCTCAGGTGTCAGGAAACCTTCAATAGCCATAGCAGAGAGTCCCGTGTTTAATTGCTCTGTTTCCAAAACGGAGCATATTGCAATATTGCCACCTCCCTTCTGCCTTGAGACTAGGCAGGGGCACAGTTAGCACCTACATAGTGGCAACAAAGCATGATAAAAGCTGCCTTCTATTAAGTCAAGCCCAGTAAAAGCCAGATTGAAGTACCTAGTAGAGGCATTAATTTATACCTTGGAGCATGTTTTGTGAAACTCTGACCTACTGAAGTGAGTCTTACCGAGAAGTAGCATTTTATTTACATGACAGGAATCCAGTTGAAGATTTTGAAGATTTTTTTTTTTTTAAACTATTATTACTACAAGGCTATGTGTTTACAGTTAGTCCATCTTTTTTATCTGCCAGGCCGGCTCCTAAGCTGGGAAACAAGCACTTCAAGAACTCTAAATCAGATCATCAGAGCAAAGCAGGCACTCAACATATGGGAATCTAATACAAGAGTCTATTTTACGGGGTATTGACGTTGAAGTAAAACTCTTTGATCCCTTACTTCCACAGCAGGTGAGCTGCAATGGACTAAGCAGACAGCAGATGTACTTACTAATTACTACTAATTGCTGCTGTCTAGACACCATGTGAAGACTAAACCAGCCTTGTTTACAAACCAGCAAATACCTGCATACTCCTCTCCTATTATTCTGGATCACTGCAGGCTAAGTTCACCAGCGCTGAGCTTGCATACATCAACGCCAGTAAGAACAACAGTACATCATTTCTGCAGCAGTCTGGACAATTGCTTAAACTGAAGAGAACTGGACAGTCGAGCCCCCTGTTGCTAACAACATTCGCTTTCATTTGTCAAATCCTTACTGTGTGTTTAGTAGTGTGTACCACAGGAGAAAACTATTTTCTGCATTAAAGTCTCAGTCAAAGATCCAAGAATGAGAAATTCTCACAAAGGCTTCCAGCAGGCAAAAACCTTGCATGGATTTTGTTTCACAAAACATTCAGCATCTTTAAAAAGTGGATCATTCACTTTTGTTTGGTTTCTTTTAAACTGATACCAGTTTGATAAGTAAATACCAGTACTTGCCATCATCATCATCCTGTTGCAAAAATACCTCCTTGAGGCGGCTTTCACAAAAAACACAATGTAGCACAGACTTCCACAAGCTGGCATTTTTTTGCTATGTCTTTCTGAAAAAAGTTTGCAATTGTTTTAAAGTCATGAGACTGTATTTATTCCACCTTTCCCCATCCTGCATACATAGACCAATACACAAGCTCAAGCATTAGGAATCAGGAATATCAAACATTTTATGCATCTTATCTCTGCTATGTGTTGGTGCATCTACCATTTTTCTGCCTCATGATGTTTTTTTCCTTCTTAGCTGTCATAAAAACTAAATGCAGTATTTCATGCCTCAGATGGACAAAATTTTAAAGTATACATTAATGGAACCTGCACAAGAATTTTCTACCTGCATCACACAAGTCTTGCATGTGAAAACCTCCTGAATGAAACTGCATGACAGAGAAAGTTAAAGTGAATAAAGGGAATAGCAAATGAAATAGAATAACATGGAAGTACGTGGAGATGGAGGAAGTAGAACAGAGTTTTAGAAGCAGGAAAAAAAAATTATCCAAAGGGGCCAAGTTAATGCATTGTTCCTTATGTGGAACTAGAGATTTTAAACAAAACTTTAGTTACCTAAATCAGAGAAGAACTGCCATCAAGAAATGGTACCAGATGCTAAAGTGATCCTGAATTTAAAATGGAATTATTAAAACTCAAGTCTTTCTTAAAGTGGTAGACTGTTGGAGTTAATAGGGAAATAGTAAGGTCTGGAAAAAAGGGTATGTAACACTACTGTTTGAACATGGTTATGAACTGATTTACCTGACCCAAGGCTGGAATTATCCAAGTCAGCAGTGATTGAGGCAAACCATCGCCAGCAGCCAACTAGGCACGCACAGATAAACCCTGCTTTTGTAAATGGTGCAATTTGAGCACTAAGGCTGCTGGTAGCTGCTTTTCAAACTTACCAGAAGAACAGGGAGAAGTGGCAAACTGGTGTAACCAGTGACTGCCACCTCTGTCAGTACCCATCAACCGAAGTAACCTCATTGCATGTCTGTGTTAACCTTGCCTTGTCACTGGCAGCCTGGGCTCAGGCCATGGCTGAGGGCAAGATCTGCACCCCCCATTGGCACAGGGCATCTGCATCCAAATACACAGAGAGAGAGAGGAGATGTCCAAGCCATCTCTTACCTACACATGCTTTTTTCCCCTACTGTCGTACATTCAATTACTCTTGGGGGTTTTCCCTCTTAACTGCAGCATGATAACAGTGAAACATCAATGTTACTTTTCTTGACTTTCCTGATTAGTGCAGCATTTGGAGGTTTGGAACTTATTTGAATTAAAAAGAATAATTGGTGAAAGGACACTCGATTTTTTTGGGGCACTAAAAATCCCTCTTCTACATAAATAAACAGAGCCATGTTTTCCAGGACACACAGGGGACCTAACATCCAGGAATAGCTTTCCAGTGGATGGCTTTCTGCCTCCTTCAGAGAAACATGAGCCAAAAGCCCTTTGTTATTAAGTGCCAAACTTGTGTTTTTCTAGAAGCCTTGAAAAATTGTCCCTGTCTTTGAAACCTTGTGTATTTTTCACTCTTTCTCTCTTCTTCAAAATGCTTTGTCCAATCCTTTCTGCCCAGACCATCTGAATTTGTGAACAGCTTTTTATTTACCTTTTGTTTTATAGGAAATTACATATTTTGTTCTTTCTTATAGCTCCTTGAAATACAGTAAACAAAACTTAGCACTTCATAATATATTCAATCTACTCAGTTATTCTCAAGGCCCTTCTACTTCAAAACAAAGTGCATCTTCTGTTGTAGTTTGAAGCCTCAGCCCACATTTCCTTAAAAATAACTGAAGAAAGAAAAAAATAAAATAAGAATGTGGGTTGATGTTCAAGTTCACACAGTTCCTCTGTCCGCAATTGGTCTCCCTCCAGCTCTCACAAGTCCCTAGACACATCTTACTTTTATTCTTCCAGATGTTTCCACTGATGCTAGGTGGCTGGTCATCTGTGTGTCTACTTGGGACAACTGGGCTTTGCAGCACACAATTACATGACTCCAAAGCAAAAACTTTTCTCAGCAGGAATCATGAGGAACATTAGAGAAGAAAAAAACCCCACCAATCATAATCTGTACTCAGGGTCAGAAAATAAAGAGTAATTCTTTATGAAGGACAGAAAGATGACATTGAATACTGAGGGACTTGTAGAAGGTAAATTAAACATACCTTGTTAATGCCTGTGTTAGACTGAGTCAGTCAATGACCTGCTTGGAGCAGAAATTGCTGGGTGTTGAAGACACTGGGGCTCTGCCACCAACTGTTTTGTTGAACCCACCCAGGGGCTGCTGTTGTAGGCATGAGGGAACCCATACTCTCCTCACTCTGCCTAGATCCAGAGGGGGTGACTGTTCTTCATATCTCTTCTTGATCTCAATACATACTAGAGGTCTTCAGTTCTCTCTGCCTCTCTCAGTTACACCTTTACTTCAGAAGCCCCCACCAAAGTATCCCCAAAGAACATGACTATCTGTTAAGGTACTCAATCATCAAGAGAAATTTTTTTCTTTAATAATTGGCTAGAGTTGAATCTACCCTTTCCATACTTTATTTCAAGAGAAACATTTTGTTTAATAATTAGCTAGACTTGAACCTCGCCTTTCAATACTTTATTGACACACCTACATTGTACCTTGACTCCCTCTAAAAAAACAGTTTGCAGCCCTAAGCTATTTTCCTCTCCAGTCCCTGAAAGCCATAGACATTTTGTCCTGCTGTGGCTCCTGTACATGAGTCTGATGTCACCCAAAAATCCAGGAACTACCTCTCCTTTTATCATTGTTACACAGCCCCGGGCCATGCCCATTGCATGTTTTTACAGCCAGTATGTGCAGCAGCCAAGGCAGGCTGCTGCGTGAAACATGGGACAGAGGATGCAGCTTTATTTTTGCCTCTCTTTCTCTTGGAACATGGGGCGTTTCAATGGAAGACCCTATCCTCAGTGGAATGTGGGACAGTGTGATGTGCTCCTCACACCCAGGTGCTGTGGGATGCTCATCCTTCTGCTCTTGGGGCTGTGGGTAGTATCTACTCTTAGGATGGACCTGACTCTTGGGATCAACAGATGCTAGTGCTTATAAAGGAAATTATTTTGTTTTCCAGAAACAAGCTTCCAGGAGATGATAGCTAATGTTCAAGCAGTGACTTTTTACCTAGGGAAAACCAAAGTGCTTTGCACTCTACATAAGAGAAGAACAGACTAGCTCCACAACAGTGTGCATGCAGGATGAAGTCACTGCCTGATCCCCATCTTCAGCTGCCTTCCTGGTGCATCTGCCCCAGAAGTAGAGACTGTGTTTTTACAGACATGCTGGCTACCTGAATGTCAGCCAAGTTTACCTGCCACACAAACTACTCTGGAGGGGAGGAGAAAGCCACCAGACAGGCAGAGTTCCTGTCCCAGGAAAGATATTTGAACCTGGGTCAGCACATACCAGGGGAGAGTACTGACAGGCAAGGAAATGAGAGTCTCCTTGATGCCATGGACGTTTTGAAAAAATGGCTTCTGGGCTGCACAAGTGCAACCCGGTGCACACAAATCCATTCTATCCCAGATGCTCACTGCAAGAAAATGCATCACTGGGAAGTGATGCATTACTGAGTCCTTATTTTTATTTTGGTCCTTGTGAGGTGATCTGAATGTCCATGCAAAATGCTGAGCTCATGGAGTCTAGGGGGCACATAGAGTAGCACAGCATAGATACACAGAATTGTGAGTTCTCTTCCCACCATGATGTTAGCCAGATGGCCTAGATGTAGCCTAGCGTAGACTCACAGATTAGAGAAAGCAGTAAATCAAGACATGCTATAGCTAACCAGACATACAGAAATCATGAGTCATATCCAGAATAACCCAGAGATCAGCTTTAAAACTGTGGGGTTTGAAAAGCATTCAACGCATGTTGTATTGCTTTTATTTTCCTGTCATTTTTTTAACATTTCACATGGACTTTGATTGAATTCCAAGTAACCATATGCGTTAAAACCATGATTTTTTTTTATTATTATTATTTTTTTTAATAAAAAGCTAGATCTGTAAAGACCTTATAATAACCTTACTGATTGGGCTAAGACTTTTGCCAAAAAAGCAGTGTTAGCAAGGGAAACTTCACTACAATTGCAAAGGCTAGTAGCATTGAAATGCCCCCAAGCTCACATTTAATGTTGTAGTCTACAACAGTAGCAGCCTCACTGACTTGAAGTCAGAGTAAATGTCCACGGAGAAGTCACTATGTTCCAGTTACCTCCCTGCAGCACAGCATCATCTAACATGTCAACAGCTTGAAAGGAACCTTTCTCCTCCAGGCAGCCTTTACCCCTTTATCTTAAAATAGAGCTGGATGTTCCTGTGTCCCTGTGTCCCTGGCTTTTTAAGAAACACCAGCCCGGACTTTTTAATCTCCCTGTCTCAATTCTCTTGATAGTCTCAGTGACATAAATAAATCACATGCTTTTAACTCATGACTCCACTGCCTGGGTTTTTGGTCTTTTTTTTCCTTTCTTTTTGTGTGTGTGTGTGTTTGTGTCAGTTCTATAGTTAAGCTATTGCTAAGAAAGCCGAAACTTAAATATCTGTATAGTCACTGAATTCCCTATTGCTGCTCCACAGATGAAATCTGAATACAAGAAAAGTTGGATAGCCCTTAAACTGTTGTGGTACCGCTATACTTAGCATAGATACAGCAAAATTACATACAGTAACTGATCAGGCAGCCATAAAATAACTGGCATCTCAGCCATTTGTGGTCTAGCATGGGGCTTCAGGTTTAGCCACTCCAACCAAACAAACCCCTGTTTTAAAATTCACATTTATAAACAAAGTCCAGCTCTCCCAGGCTCTGTGAAAAATAGCAGTCCTGGAGGTCTTCATTTTCTGTTTTCTTTTAAAAGTTGGGACATATCCCTGTATTTCCACTCCTACCACCTCTGTTTTCCTTGCACTTACTTTGCAGTGCTGCCTCATCTGTTGGTCCCAGGGAAACTTCCTCTGCTAATGCTCCCGGGAATACAAGAGATTTGTAGCCAAACTGGTAGTAAGGCTGCGGTTGCATGCATGTTTGCAAAGTTTGTTCTGTAAAGATTTAATCTGAGGAAAGCAACTGGATGGAAGTTTCTGCTACTCCAGGCTGTGCACAGATGTTTTTTCTGAAGTCTCCTTATCTTTGCCTGAAAATCCCAGCTCATATGACTTTGCTTTCTGAACTAACACGATATACATAAGTTGAATAATCAAAAGTAGAGGAAATTTTCAAAATTTTTTCAAACTTTTGAGTATTTCAGACTCTGTAAATCTCTGTAAATATGCAGCTGAGAAAAAAAAAAAAAAAAAAAAAAAAAAAAAAAAAAAAAAAAAAAAAAAAAAAAAAAAAAAAAAACAGCAAGGCGGAAAAAAAAAAAAAAAAAAAAAAAGAAAAAAAGGCCTGCATGGGGCTAAAAGAGAAAAGAGCTCATTCTCTCACGCCCTCCTCATCTCCCCATCAGCTCACCCTGTAGGAGAGGACCTCTGTCCACATCTGGCAGAAATACACAGCTGAAAGCAACCAAAAGCCAGACTCAAAGCTTGTTTATTTTTCAGAAGCTGCTGAGCTGGGTCAGGATGCACTCCTAAGAAAGGAAAAGCATGGAGGTACATCAGGAGCAGTGGTAAGTTTACAGCAGCCACGGTTAGAAACCTAGGCCACCAGCAGACATGCACATGTGCCCTGCATTAGTGGTTCCCTGTCTGGGGAAAAGCTCCTTGCCCTGAGGCCTGAAAAGAAAAAGAAAACCAACCAAACAAAAATAAAATACATTTAGAAGTCTTCAGAGGACTTAACAGAGAAAGGGAGCTTTAAGAAAGAAATTAAATAGTTGGGAAAAAAAGTAATTTAGAGGGGCCTTTGTAAATGGGAAAAAATAATTACCTAGGCAGAAAGTAGTTTAGTTTAATTTTCTTAAACCTCTAGATGAGAGTTTGAGCTACTATTTTATCAGTGATACCTCAAATTAGATCCTCACGCTTTCAAATCGGCCATCTGAGTCATAACACAGGATTATTATATCTGCGAAGGTGCAGCTAGTGTGCATGAACTGTAAATAGAGTTTCCAGCTGAGCACTGCTTTGTTCTCTAGCATGCTGTTCTCTATTTTTATACATTTTGATATGTAATGATATGTAATAAACTTTGGATTAGTGTAACTAGTAGTAAAAACTTTTTTTTTTTTTACACTCAAATCTCTTTCTTGCTTATTGCCAGCTTGCAATATCTATTAAAGGGAGTTCTGCTGCTTTCTAACATGCTGCAAGCTAAAGGAAGTGATCAACTTCTTGTTTAGATCAGGGTCCGCTCAAAAAACAACTTCCTCTCATCTTTCATTTGATGCATTATGATGGTGCTTTCCACTGCTGCAGCTGCAAGTCTGTTTTAACCTCTCATGCAGCAGCACCGGTTATGTGTAAACATCCATTTGTATGCTTCTCCAGAATTGAGATGGCATGGCATGCCATCAATTAGAGACTAAGATTATGGTGAATTTCAGACACACAACTCATCTTTTTCTTTCTCATGTAGTACTCCATTTCCAGAGATTTCTTCCTTTGCCTGTCAACCACATTCCACTGTTTTGCAACATCATAATTCCTTTGACCTCTGCCTTATTGTAAAATAGAGTCCAATTTCATAGTTTTCATGGAAAAAACCCCAAACAACAACATGCATTTAAATACCTCTCTTGATTTATCTCTCCTCCTAGGTGTGTGCTTATTACATACTTACTAGAGTATCTGAGCATCCATACTGGCTGTAGATCTTTAGTAAGTTCTAGTTATACTTGTGTTCTGGCCTTCCTTGGCTGTGCCATGGCTGAGGCACAATGCACCTTTGTCTACAAACAAATGTCCTGCTGCATTCACCATCTGAACTCCCAAAACCCTGTTTTTCTGTAAGATGGAAATAAGCAAACAAAAACTGGTTCACCAGTCTTTCAGGCCAAAGGCTGGGTCCCTGTGTTTTCCTATTGCAATGCCATTCTCAGTTTGCAGGGAGAGTATGGGCATCACTGCAACATAAACATCAAGTGATGATAAGGATACAATGGGAGAATAGAAAACCAGTCACACATAGTAAGTTCATCCCTCCACAACAAATATTTTTGAAACACCGTGAGAAAGACATTTTCCCACTGAAAGATTCCACAGGAAATAAGAAAAACCATCAGCAGTTTGACATGATGGTCTAACTGAACTCTCTTCTTTTTGTATGGGAGTTTAATGAGTATTTAAACAATTTGGTTTGTTAGTCTGCAACAGATGACCAAGGACCTTCGTGACCAGCCTTCAGAGCAAATACTTGCAAATATTAAGGCAGCACAAGTGGTGTTACTTAAATGAAGGCACTCTAAATAATCTCTTAAACAACCCAACTTTCCAAATCCACAGTCCAGGGGTTACCTTTATTTATTATGCATGTTTTTCTTTTCTTCCTTGTATGGATTTCTGTGAACACTAAGAGGTCTCACATCCATTCCCACTAACTCCAGACTCTGATTGGCCCTGTATGCACTGGCAGTCAGACACAATATTGCAGATTTGCTCTCAGTTCATGAAAGCTCAGGAGAGCAGACAGAGAGAGTAGAGTTTTATTTTCAGAATTGTGGAAGCCTTAGGCTTTGGCCACACTGCCCAGTGTCCTGTTGTAGGTCATGGTACTTCCAGATAAGAATAGTTACCTTAAAATATTTGCAGCAAGACATCTGTCCACTGACAGCTTCTTTGTAGCTAATGAAGGAACACCGTAGTTAATTTCAGGGGGCAAATAAAAAAAATATAGGAGCACTGGAAAGCAGACAGGTTGCCCTGTCACTTAGAAGCCAACATAGATGAAGTGAAAAATACACAGTCACAATATAGACAACACTTAGAAAACTGTTAAAGATCAGGAAGAAGTAATAAAACCATAATTATATGTATCTATAGTTCATATCAGTTTCAGGAGACTTCAACTCTCTGCCTATGAAGCACTTACCTGAATTAAGAATTTATTTTTTGCACACTCCTCTTCTCTGTGCCTTTAAAGAGACAAATCAGATATAGGGAACATTGAACTGTTATGCAAACTGGTCTTGTATTCTTCTTTAAATCTGTCTTGCCTATCCCTGAACGATCCATATTTCAGTAAAGGTATTAATTTTAAACTTTTGCTTCTGGCTAAAAACCTTTCTTTATCCATGAAGTTTATTGGGCACATCTGGGGAAAGCCACCTCCTGCCCAAATGATGGCCTGATTCAGAGGGAAACTGTGAAGCACAAAGATCTATGGGCACTATCTCTGGAAAACATTTGCATTAAAAAGAACTCTTTGCTACCTTCTTTTTTTTACTCAGTTGATTTCCATGATAGTGTTAATGCCCTCAGCCACCCAAACATGAATTGGGAGCTGCTTGGTACAGGCCTGCCGCCTGGAGAAAAGACCACAGGTGTGGCCTCTGGATGGAAATGATTGAAACAGCACTGCTGAAAGGATCAAGCTTTGCAAATCATTGTTGTTCTTGGCAGAGAGCCCACAGCAGTGCTCTGACACTCTGAGTTAGTTTTGTTTGTGTCCCCAGCTACTGGCAATGAGGGCACTAGGACGTATTTCTTCTCCCCAGCAGAGACCTCAATGCCATGAGTGGTGTGCATGAAGCTCAGTCCTGCAGCAAAAATGTAGAAAGGCCTCCTCCAGAGGCCTCTGTGGGGCCTCTTCATACTGACTTAGTATGATGTGTTAGTGTTTATTCATCAAAGTATTGACACTCGAGGCAAGATGTTGATAGAAATAGTTTTGGTTAAAGTTAGAGCATGTCTTTAGCAAAGCTATTTGTCATTTTAGAGTCCCACTGCTTCATCAAAAAGATTTTATTAGCAGAACAAACCTTCAGCAATTACTGAAGACAAAAGCCAGCTCACATCCAAGTGCCACAGCCAAATATGCCACCAACAGCACAGTTACAAGCTCTTACGTATGTATATTAATTTATGGCTACATACAGAACACTTAGCAAGAAAAGTGTTCTATTGAAAGCATAAAGATGGATAGATGTAAGGAAGGGTGTAGCCAGCAGTTAGGCGGGCTGTTCCCTGAATCTTATGCAACAGAATATTCACACTTACACAGAAATGGTATGAGTAGCATTGTACTGACTTGGATGCACACAGATTTTTGTGGCTGACTTACTTCACTGTTACCCAGTTACAACTTCAGTAACGCATTAAAGACAATGAACTGCATTTTGAAAATAAGCATAAACATTGTCGCAAACTAAAACCTCAGAAAACATTGCCAGAAAGGATGTGGTAAACATCTGTCAGCCTACATCCTTTTAAAAAAATACCCAGGGGAAGTACATTTCATTACTGACTATGCATAATTACCACAAGCTTAACCTTTTCATTGAATAATTGAGTATCCTTCATATTCTGAACCAAATGAATGGTTTGTGAGAGCTGTTAGGGAGATTAGACTGCTTGTAAATAATCCTGGCATCCATCTATTCTGTTCTCCTCTCTAGAAAAAAGAATTCCATCAATGAGGGAAGATCACTCCAGAGGGACCAGTTTCAGAGCAGTGGTTTATGTAGTCACAGTTGTTCTGGGGATGTTGAATCACTCAAGAAAAAGATGAGTTGCTAATGACTAAGAGTTATGCTTTATATTTATTCCAGAATATTTTGGAGCAACCTTGCCTTTTTTTCTCTTCCAATATGACTCACTGCACTTAAAAAAAAAAAAAGAAAAGAAAAAAAAAAAGAAAAAGAAAAAGAAAAAGAAAAAAAAAAAGGCTGAAAATTTCCTGTCTATACAACGCATTATTATTTGAACATTCTAATATTCCCATAATATAATTCACCTGAAATTATATATATGTATATACTCTCCATCTTGACACAATTTTAACATTTTCTTTGAAAACTGAATGAGGCTATATGCCAAGTGGACAGAGATAAATATAACTGTATGCTTGTAAATGTCAGAAGGGTAGCTGTGTCCTGGAAACCTGTATTTGCTTTGCAACCAACCTATTTCTAAAAATCTCCTGCTCTACTGTCAGACGAAGGAGTCATTAGTGAGAAGCAGGAGAGGAAGCTATTGCCCAGCACCTCAACTAGAATTTGCATTTTGTGTAATTTAGGTTAGGATTTTCAATACCTCACAGAAACACATTTTGCCATTTTTAGACCAAGGGAAAAAAGAAGTGGTATTATGACCCAGATAATTTTTTTTTTTTTTTTTTTTTTTGCACTTAACTGAGGTACTGAAGGTAAATGCATCTTGAACTGAGGTTGTCCTACCATGATTGATACAGAAAGATACAGAAAGAAGCTTCCCTACAGGGAAGCTTGCTGACCAGGTCTTGGGACAGTAGTGTGTACATGTGTATGGGTACATGTGTCCTCCAAAAGGCTGCCCTCCCAGAATAAACACCTCAGCTAAGTGCCTATTGTGGCAGGGCACAAATTCAGCAATGAGTTATGAGGGTCTTTGCTGACACAACAGGGCTAAGAATTATGTGAAGAGAAGTACTGGGTTTATATTTATGTACTTGTCATAGGAGTCTGCAGAAGAATGCAGACATAGTTTACAGATCTATATTTATTACTCTACAAGATGAAAATGCTGGGACCTCTTTTCATACCAGATGACCCTTCACAGCCCTGACGTATGGTTGCAAATTGCATGAGCTCAAAGATGAGAGGAAAATTTGCCCAAATGACTGGATGTCTATTGCAAGTAGCCAAAGTCTTTTACTTCAGTCTTGCTCTTAGAAACAGTGGTGTAACTAAAGATGAGCCTTGTTTCTCTAATTAGACATTCTGGCCTAACCTGTTTGGCATTTCTGTAAAATCATGGCCAGAATTACAACATTTGATTCTTCACAAAATCAGCAATAAAAATCTAATCATTAGTTTGCATCCATCTGTGGTATTCTCCATAAGCATCTGACTAACACATGATTGCTCAAGGAGAACTACATATGGCTGGATGCTGTGCCCAACCAGTTAGACAAAATACTACATCTAGAAATAGGAGCTAGATTAGATATGGTAGAAAGCTTCTATAGTTTTGCTTCCTCAAGATACTGCTAGAATGTGCTAGATAACTCCACTCTATCAAGTGATATACTACCTCCATGTCAAGTGAACAGTTGTTATGCAACAGGACAATTGCTGTTTTATTACCTATTCATTGTATTTTCATAAAACATCCTTTTACTTTCTACTAAATTAGTAGGAGGATAACAGATGTCCTGTGCTAACAATTTAATTACTGTGTCCATCCCACTTCCTCATATTTTCTCCACGGTCCCATGGGTAAAGCTGCAGGGTACCCTGTGGTTTCTACCTTCTATATCCTCTATCTTGAGCAGAAGGACACCTGCTGTCAGTTGTTGAAATACGGGCCTGTACAGGTGGGGAGCAGGACATACTCTCTCTGAATTGCTGGAACTCACAAGTCAGTTTATCTGTCAGTGTATATATCAGTTTCCCCACAGTTTCAACAATGGAGGAAGGAATATTCTCTTCAAATTCCCAGAGTGTGGGAGTCCAGGGCATTCCTTTGGAAACCCTGGACGAGCAGAGGCCTGTACAGGGGGGTTTAAAACCTGTACAGGGGGGTCTGAGAAATGTACAGGGGGGTTGTAGACCCTGGCATAGACCCCAGACAGGCAAAGGCCTCGACTACTGTCCATGGGAAAAGCTCCAACACTATGGGAGGAATTGCAAACCCTCAAAGGTAAAGGAAAGTAATAATATTTTCACATTAGGGGTTTTAGGATAGGAAAGACCAGAGACAAGATGGAGGATCCTGGGCGTTGCCCTGGGGTCTTCTCCTTCTTCTTC